>SRMA01024252.1:0-93782 GCA_007224835.1 Danionella cerebrum
GGGCCTAAACATGCGTAAAAAGTCACCAAATTTTTCACACACATCAGAACCTGCGTAAATTTACGTCTATTTGTGGTTCGAAAAGCGGGTGTGGTAAAATGACTCTACGGCGCCACCTAACGCGTTGTAGCTTATGATGCGCTATGAGTTTGTCGTAGGTGAATGAAATTCGCCACGCATGTGTAGGTTACTAAAACTTAAATATAAGTAAATGGGATCTCATTTCCAAAATCGACAGGAAGTCAGCTATTTTGCAAAACCCTCTAAAAATGGCCATTTTTGCTCACGTCGTACTTTAACGAACTCCTCCTAGAGATTTCATCTGTTCGTCTCAAAACTCGTTCAGCACTGTCTTAAGGCATATGGGATGTTAAATTGCGAAGCTTTTTTGACTTCGATAAACTATGTGCGCACAGCGGTCATCCAAAGTCGAAATTTTGTCTTAAACAGGAAGTTGTTATAACTCGGCCAAGCAATGTCCGATCCAGTTCAAATTCGCTATGTAGGTTAAGAGTGAATATCTTAACAAATGCAAATAGCGATATACAGTGTCAGTTATAGCGCCACCTAGTGGCAACATGTCATAGACCCTTTTCTGTTTTTTTATACTTGTATTTCAGTCTTGCGAGTACATGTTTGAAAATCAGTATACTTATGTAAGGGATCAGGACCAACAAAAAAGTCAATAGGATTCAGTTTCCAAAACCGACAGGAAGTCGGTTATTTTTTACTATTGTATGAAATTGAGCACAGTTTCAGGCTTTGTACTTTAACGAACTCCTCCTAGAGAATTCATCTGTTCATCTCCAAAGTTGTTCAGTATTCTCTCAAGGCATATGGGATGTTAAATTGCGAAGCTTTTTTCACTTGATTTTACGATGCGCGAATGGCAGTCCTCGAAAGTTTGACTTTTTCTTTGAACAGGAAGTGGTTAATAACTCAGCAATGCAATGTCTGATCGGGTTAAAATTCGTCATGCGTGTTAAGAGTCCATGTCTGAAGGAGTTCATAGAGCGAAATACAGTGTCAGTTATAGCGCCACCTAATGGCAGCATGCAATATAGCATTTTCTGCTGTTTTTTACTGCTATTTCAGACTGTGTTTAAAGGACATGCTTGAAAATTGCCACACTTATGTTGCAGATCAAGACAAACAAAAAAGTCAATTGGAGCGAGTTTCCAAAATCAACAGGAAGTTAATTATTTAGCAAAAAACCCTTAAAATGGCACTTTTTCATGTCTCATACTTCAACGAACTCCTCCTAGAGATTTTATCTGCTCACCTTCAAACTCCAGAAATCTTCTCTTAAGGTATGTGGGATGTTATATTGCGAAGCTTTTATTACTTTAATAAACAATGTACGTACACCAGTCATTGAAATTTGACGTTTTGCCATAAACAGGAAGTTATTATAACTCAGCCATATAATGTCTGATCGATCCCAAATGTACCAACTATACTAAAAGTCCCTGTCTGAACACATCTACAACATTTTATCATCGATTATAGCGCCACCAAGTAATCACAGGTGGAACAGCCTTTAAAACTGCATGTTTACCAATTTTGACAGGTTACCAGAATAATGGCCAAAACAGTCTCAAAAAATATTTCAACTCATAAATATTTAGACTCGTTAGCGCCGCCTGGGGGTCATGATGCTTTGAGATGGGATTTTTTTTGCTTGAGTTGCCTGTATCGTTTGGTTATTTGAACCGATCTCACTTGAATACATCTTCTAACTAAGGATCAGTCGTAGAGCGCATTGTAACGACTTGGCCACCGAGAGGCGATGGCGACGTAGGTGCTCGAGCCCTTGATCGCTGCTTGCAGCTTTAATTATTATTATTATTATTATTATTATTTTTGTAACGTGTTTTTGCGGGCACTTTTGAGGGCCTAAACATGCATGAAAAGTCACCGAATTTCGCACACACATCAGAACCTGCGAAAATTTACGTCTAATTGTGTTTCGAAAAGCGGGTGTGGTAAAATGACTCTACAGCACCACCTAACGCGTTGTAGCTTATGATGCGCTGTGAGTTTGTCGTAGGCAAATGAAATTCGCCACGCATGTGTAGGGTACCTAAACTTAAATATAAGTAAATGGGATCTTATTTCCAAAATCGACAGGAAGTCAGCTATTTCGCAAAAACCTCTAAAAATGGCCATTTTTGCTCACGTCGTACTTTAACGAACTCCTCCTAGAGATTTCATCTGTTAGTCTCAAAACTCGTTCAGCACTATCTTAAGGCATATGGGATGTTAAAGTGCGAAGCTTTTTTGACTTCGATAAACTATGTGCGCACAGCGGTCATCCAAAGTCGAAATTTTGTAGTAAACAGGAAGTTGTTATAACTCGGCCAAGCAATGTCCGATCCAGTTCAAATTCGCTATGTATGTTAAGAGTCCATATCTTAACAAATCCAAATAGCGATATACAGTGACAGTTATAGCGCCACCTAGTGCCAACATGTAATGGACCCTTTTCTGTTGTTTTATACTTGTATTTCAGGCTGTATTGCGAGTACATGTTTGAAAATCAATACACTTATGTAAGGGATCAGGACCAACAAAAAAGTCAATAGGATTCAGTTTCCAAAACCGACAGGAAGTCGGTTATTTTTTATTATTTTATGTAATTGAGCATAGTTTCAGGGTTTGTACTTTAATGAACTCCTCCTAGAGAATTCATCTGTTCATCTCCAAAGTTGTTCAGTATTCTCTCAAGGCATATGGGATGTTAAATTGCGAAGCTTTTTTCACTTCATTTTACGATGCGCGAATGGCAGTCCTCGAAAGTTTGACTTTTTCTTTGAACAGGAAGTGGTTAATAACTCAGCAATGCAATTTCTGATAGGGTTAAAATTTGTCAAGCGTGTTAAGAGTCCACGTCTGAAGGATTTCATAATACAGTGTCAGTTATAGCGCTACCTAATGGCAGCATACAATATAGCAATTTCTGCTGTTTTTTACTGCTATTTCAGACTGTGTTTAAAGGACATCCTTGAAAATTGCCACACTTATGTTGCAGATCAAGACAAACAAAAAAGTCAATTGCATCGATTTTCCAAAATCAACAGGAAGTTAAATATTTTGCAAAAAACCCTTAAAATGGCACTTTTTTATATCTCATACTTTAACAAACTCCTCCTAGAGAATTCATCTGTTCATCTCCAAAGTTGTTCAGTATTTTCGCAAGGCATATGGGATGTTAAATTGCGAAGATTTTTTGACTTCATTTTACGATGCGCGAATGGCAGTCCTCGAAAGTCAAACTTTTTATATGAACAGGAAGTGGTTAATAACTCAGCAATGCAATTTCTGATCGGGTTAAAATTTGTCAGGCGTGTTAAGAGTTCACGTCTGAAGGATTTCATAGAGCGAAATGCAGTGTCAGTTGTAGCGCCACCTAATGGTAGCATGCAATATAGCATTTTCTTCTGTTTTTTACTGCTATTTCGGACTGTGTTTAAAGGACATGCTTGAAAATTGCCACACTTATGTTACAGATCAAGACAAACAAAAAAGTCAATTGCAGCGATTTTCCAAAATCAAAAGGAAGTTAATTATTTTGCAAAAAACCCTCAAAATGGCTGTAGGGTTCTGTCACTGTGGCTTTAAGAGAATGGCTGTAAAATGGGAAACAGTGGCAGTCTGGCAGAGCAAAAGCTTGGTCATGAATTATACTCCGGACATGTTGTTGTTTATTTGCATGGCCTTATAGCTGTGGTTAACGGATATGAAAGTGAATTAGATTTTTAGAGGAGTTTCCGCTTAGCACAACGGTATGTGATATGTGTGGGGTCATTCTCAGGGTTAATGAGCTATGAGCGAAAATGTAATGCACAAGGGGGCAAGTCCCCGGTACCTGGGACTCTCGGGCTTAAGAGCTTATATTGTATTTATGTTTATACTATTTTTATGTGCGTGCATGTTGAGAGTGATTGACGTTTGGCGTGTTGAGAGTGATTTGACTCCCCGTCAGAGTCCGGGGACGGACTATTTAACATGCGCGTCTGCTCCGGTTTCACTTTCTCTCCGAGTTTGTGGCCAACCGCTACTAGCGCACAGTGACTGTGTCTCGTTCGCGATCGTCCAGTTCGGTGCTGTCATCTCTCTCGCTCTCTCTCTGAGAGTTTGAAGGTAGTTGATCTCCCGTGCTTCGCTGAGACCCACTGCCTCTATGACTGCAGTTTCGGCTCCCCTCTACGTGAACGCGCATTCAATCACGTGATTGCACAGACTAAGCCAATGGAGTTCATATGAAATGTTTACTCGTGAAGACGTTTTCATTTTTATTTTGCTTATATGCCGCGTAGATGTCAAATATACTTGTAACACATTGTTTAATTATAAATATAAGTTCAAAAGAATGCAATCGTCCAATGCAAGTTGCTTACAGCAGTGAATATTGTACAGCATTACAGCAAATGTACAGCATTATACAAACTTCAGATGTTCATATTTTATTTGCGTAATCATTAGAATAATTAACATTTAACGTAAAAAGAAGGATAAAACAAAGTAAAAATGTGTTGATGTGATATAATGTAAAAAGCTGTAGATGTTTATATTTTATTTGCATTAGACTTACTACTTAAAAGATATTTGTTTGTGAAATGTTGTTTGCATTCATTTGTAATAAACTCCCTGGTGCTGCGTTTTAGTCCATGTGCAAAAAAAAAGCAAAGCAGAAAGACTGTAATGAAATCACAATGCCTATTTTGAGGGTTTGTGTGTAACTTATAGGATAAACACCACACAATAATTGTGATGAAGCATAAAGGGCCTAATAGACAATGAAACTGAAACAGCTTGTTTTGCCCTGTAAATCTATTTATGGATCTATGTGATTTTTATTGTGAATATCAGTTCCACGTGATCAGAATTTGACAACATAATACAATTTTGTCATGTTTAAAATGTCCATTGAACCTAAATTCATGTTAGATGTGCACATTCTGATCATGATCAACCAGTGATAACAATAACATAAAGTCCATTATTTCAGCATAACAATATATCAGTATAATAAGGTGCCAATAATGCAAAGGAAAAGCAGGTAAACATTTAGTTTTATTCAGAGTGACTCAGTTCCATCATTGTTCTATCATTTCCACAATGGAATAATGTTTCTGTCCCTGTTTATATAGTAGCAGTGTCATGTACTGGTTCCAACCCTGTTTCAAAGTATACACCAGCAGCTCCATACAAGGTTTTTATCAGTGTGTTTCTAAACACTATAATGTGCAGGGATGGTAACAACATATAGACTGCATTACCAAGGACATGCCAAATGGTACTGCAGTATCCAGAAAATGCTCTTTCTTTTACCTCTTGCTTTAAAAAAATGAATGCATGGAGTATTGTTCAGTTGTTTGGACTGCGACAAATAAAACAGCTTAGAAAGCTGCAGATTGTTCAGAACAGAGCTACAGATTGATGCTGCAATGCTTATATCAAACTAGCTCTTCCGATGATCATCTGGTTAACAGTTAATATCAGGTGTGCTTTACTATTATTTATGGGTAATAATTGTTGATTTACCACTCGTTTTAGTTCATCAAAAATAATATCCCAGGGAAATACACAGTTATGAAACTAGATATTTGAAGGGTGATAATCTAACAACTCTTGGATAATCTGGCAACATTTCAAAATGTAAGAAACAAATAAAGATAATTTTAGTATCAGCATAAGATAATGAATGCAGTGAGAAAGAAACACTTTGGTGTATGTTTTCATTTTAATTCTATTTTTGACTCTTAAAGCTGTAAAAATGAACTTTACCCAATCATCAGTTATTGCGCCACCAAGTGATCACAGGTGGAACAGCATTTAAAACTAAGGATCAGTCGTAGAGCGCATTGTAACGATTTGGCCACTGAGAGGCGATGGCGACGTAGGTGCTCGAGCCCTTGATCGCTGCTTGCAGCTTTAATTGGGATTTATATCTTTAAAGCCAAATCCGATCATCATAAATATGCTGAGAAATATGTCAGATACAAGGATGAGGGAGGTTTATTTTTAGTAAAAACATGTTGCTTAAGACAAGCTTATCGTCTGTTGCTGTGATTTAAGAGTGGGATTCGTTCATGACTAACTATTGAATATTTATTTTTCATTTTGTTTCAGCTCTTTTAGGAATTTGTTAAAGTATATGAACTACTTTTACCAGCAATGATGCTAGTATATACTAAATAAATAATCTTCATGTACATATTCAATTTTTCAATCTGTACATGGACATCACTTTATCAATAATTAAACAAACTGTTTAGTGTCATTATAAAACAGAAACTCCATCCATAACCGATTAATCTTGGTTTTGTTTCTTGTCACAAAACCTGTTTGTAAGTGGAATCGGTATGGAAGAACTGTGATACATGTAGGATTAATGTGAAAAAGCCTTGATGTCATCGCTTCTTTTTTTGTTTACAAGCTTGTTCCTACAAGAGAAAATGTTTATGTGATGCATATTTTAAAATGTGTACATTTTGCTAAAATTTTATAACAAAATGTAGACAAAACTATGAAAAATGTTCTATGTATTTTCTCGCTAAAATCTAAAATTGTCTGGAAAAATGTGCACATATATATATATATATTATATATGAGGACCCCCCAAAAATGGACTGAGAGCAGTTCATGGGCGTGGTAGAGGGTTCTTCCGCTATATGAGGGTTAGTAAATACCTTTATGAAGTTGTGTTGTGGTTCCCTTGTATTTTGTAACGTCTGTAAAGTCGTTAAGGAAAATTTGAACATTAATCATTAGATTGAATTTAAGCCGAGACTTAAAAAAAAAAAGATTGATCCAAACTTTTTCACCAAAGTCATTACAGGTGATGTTTTCTTACAATGACCACAGGTTTAACAATTAGGATAGTTTCATTGAACGTTTTTCGGGAGGAGTTCATCTGGAGTTGCCACTCTCTTCAATTATTCCATTACCCTCCATCCATATATAGCGTACCTATACCTCATCGACTCAGTTCAAACATTCCTGATCGCTCCCACCTTCCTCCCCTTCACCTTTCATGAGGGGGGGGGGGGTCTACTCGGACGCATCCGAGGAAGTCAGCTAGCTCATACATTTGTACCCGCAATACATGCTCACAAAATTAGGGCAAGCTCAGATGGTCAAACCCCCAAAGAAAAACTCAACAGCAACCCCCACCCCCACCCCCCGTATACACTTTTTACTAAAATTGTCTTAACTGTATATCTGTGTAATGACAAACTGACAAATAAATTGTCCGACATAAGATAATTATAGACAGTTAATTATTTAACATTTTTAACAATGTACATGTTGTTCCACATCCTAAAGCAAATACACATTTTTCTTTACCATTTCAAATGCATTCAGCAGAAGTTATAAATACCTCTTATAGTTGTTAAAACTGAACAGCTATTCGTCTGCGTAATGTACTCGTTTGACCTCACCTGCTCTGTACATTTCAGCGCTGTGTTTCCGTGGACCAACCTGTTGGTGGTGGTTGTAGAGCTGGAAGGTTCTGAACAGGAAGCTTTGGACCTGGTTCCATTAGTGACAAACGCAGTTCTGGAAGAGCACTACCTGATCGTAGGTGTGGTGGTGGTGGTGGACATTGGCGTAATTCCCATCAACTCTCGCGGAGAGAAACAGCGAATGCATCTGCGCGACGGCTTCCTGGCCGACCAGCTGGACCCCATCTATGTGGCATATAACATGTAGCATGAGTGCACGCATGTGCGTTGACGTGCGTGTCTTTTGCTGGCCGCACATGTCTGAAAGGGGAACTTCAAAAAGCTGAATTGAACCAAAGCCAAACTCTGACTGGCAGTGTTCATTGTCTCGAGGGGAAGAACAATCGCCATTGGTTCTGCTACGGTATGTTGCTTTTTTTATTTCACCCTACAAGACTGAAGGGGATTTTTAATATTTGCATCACGTGGCAAAATGCTTTGTGAGTTTCCCAATGATGCTAAGCAGCCCGATAAAAGACGCTCTGGGTGCTGTTTCGTTTTTAAAAGGTACGACATTTCTACGTACCCTTCAGCCATCCTTTTCAAGTGTCCTCAAGCAGCAAAGAAGAAACGTCCCTTTGTTTAATAGCATTGTACAAAGCTGATGGTGAACCCAGAATCCGTTGATATTGTGTAATTATGTACAAAAAAATAGTTCTTATTTATTTTGCTCTTTTTAGAAATTATGAGCGAAGATATTTGGAAATGTTTTCCTTATTAAATAATATTGCTCATATGAAATAATGTATCATCTTGAGTGAGTAGCAGCACATCAAGTTTATGTAAAAATATAAATACAAATATATATATATATAAATATAAAATATATATGTAAAATAAGATCTACGAATCAAATTTCTAATGCAGTTCTTCCCACTTGCATGGTGTACGTTGTAGTCAACTGACCAATTGAACGTTACCAAACAGAACTAATGAAACAAAGATGATGTCAAACGTGCGTGAAGCCAGAACAGAGAGAAAATCCTTTAAATGTGCCTGAAATTTTGTTTACATTTCTTTTTTGACTCAAAACTGCATTGATTTGATTTGTTTATTTTACTCCATCATTATTTATTGACACTGGCTTTTTATTCAAGTGCATTTATGTTTATTTTTTTGTTTTTATACAGACTTTAAACGCCTCATTTACGTCCAACTACAGTTGGTCGAATCAGATTATGAGGGAAATAGATGCTAAATAAATGCCGGCACGTAGTTGGCGCATGCAATATAGGCAAACCATGACCAACATGCTGTAAGAGCACAGAAAAGAGAACGAGAGACTTGTCCATTTTTGTTTCAGCTACATCAGAAGCGACATCTTTCCAAGGCGTAGACGTGTGAAATCGCAAAGACAAAGCAGAGTATTGTGGTTTTTATTTATCTTACCGAAGCCTTTCTCAGCGGCATCAATGATAATCTGTTTTACTGTCATTTTTAGAATCCGTGTCATAGTCTGTGTTTGGAGAACGGAGGTTTCACTTTCTCAGAGTGATGATGCAATGTTCTTTTTGTCTGTTCCAAAAAAAAAAAAAATGAAGGATGGAAAGAAGTCTTAACTTCTCGGAAACTTTAGTGTTGCCATTCCCACACAAGCAGAAATGTTTCCCATTTTATAAACAGAAAAAAATGTGCACATAACTTTCAACCTGTGAAGTTTTTCCCTTTTTGTTGGAATTCTGGATGTGAGAGAGTCTGCATGGTGTATGTAAATATCGTTGGTTAGAGAAAAAACAAAGACAAAAAAACAAAGTTTATTTTGTATGGTGCAGGTGTGTTGAAAATTCTGTTTTGTACACATGATTAAAAGTATTAAAATACACTTTTATAGAAGCCTGCTTTGGCCTACGTTCACAAACTATGGTGCAATAAAGTGCTTTGATTGTTAAAAGTGTCGTTTTTTAGAGTGCTTTTAATGAATTTGGGAGAAATCGTTGCGATTTCATCTATCGTGAAGTGAGCGAGGGTCCGGTATGTGATTCGTTTTCAGGAGGAAAAAAAATAATCCACAGGAAACCAGCATAAAAATGCAAATTAAATGTGTCTGACGTGCTTTTTACAAAAAATAGATTGATTTACGGTTGTGGCTGTTACATTGTTCACTTTGTGGGATACACCAATCAATAAAAACTTTAAATAGGGGTCTGTGGTGTAGTGGACATATATGCACGAATGCACAGGCAGAGATGGGGTCGAGCCCCCACTTATTGTCATTTGTCATCCTCCCTCCTCTCTCTACCTGCTTCTCTTCCTCTCTGGATACTGTCCTAATTGTTCAAATAAAAGGCTGAACAAATATAACAGGGCAAAAATATATACTTGTATCATCGTAATTGTTTACGTAAACGTACAAAGAACACACATTTCGTCCACCCTGGGTCTGTTCCCGTTGCAGTAAAAGGAGTCAAGGAAAAAAGAATTACACCAAAGTCCAGGTATTTATTCTGTCTTTTAAAAGCTATATCAGGGTGATCCTGTCCTTTACATCAAAAAGGAGCAAAGGAAAACCATGTGAGCCATTCCACCAAATCACTGCCGTTTGCTTGCAACTTTGCAAATTTTATTTTTTTTTTTATTTGATTCCAATAGCAAACATTCTTTAATATTCCAAATGGGTCCATCTTAAGTAACTTATTTAAATGTTTTATTAATTTATAATCAGAAGATGGGTGCCGTCTTTTTTCTTCTTACTAACCCTCTTTTTATTTTATATTTAAGTAACAGGACTGAAAGTAACAGTTTTTAGCAAAGAATTACCGAATACATGCTAAATAGGCACAAGATGCATGTGATAATAGAACAAGGTAATTCTGTAAATTCAGTTATTTACCAAATACGAGCAATTTTACACTAAAATTATTAAATCTCTGAAATTATTTGAGTAACAAAATAGTATTTTTAAATCACGCAGCAAGATATCATCACCAAATCATCAAATATGTAAATAAAATTTGAGAGAACTTAACTTTCCTCTTCTTCTAAAGATCCAAATGATGCAACTTCCAGCTGACATGGAAATTCCCCTTTTTCAAGAGGGGGGTGGGGTAGGGTTACAGGAAAAAAACTAAATGTTTTTTTAATTTGAGAAAATATAGATATTTGAGTAAATAAATGTAATTGAATCAAATATTATCTTACATACTTACATATCAATGAAAGAGAAAGGTTCCTAATCATTTTATTTTATAGTGAAGTGTCGCATCAGAGACTGGGGACAAGCAATAAATGCTCCTTTTCAGTGTTGCATTTATTCTGAGGATTTTATTAATATTTTAAACGTTAGCTTAAATTTGCAAAAGGAAAAGTATGGATTAGACTTTGTTTAGTAATAAAATGATACAATTTTGTAATGATACCATTTTCTAAGCATTTTTAATACTTATTTATAAATATAAAGTCCCAGGAACAGAAATGTATTTATTCCTCTGTCTTTTAAAAGCTGAATGATGATCCTGTCCAGACTCCTTTACATCAAGTTTCTCCTGATGTGCGATGGATATTCTGTTAATTTAATCGATTCAACAGATTTATTTGATGCTTCCTTCTCCATTTTATGTAAACAAACATATTGGTTTTTAAAGGACTCAGGGAAAACAGAATAAAGCATTGGCTTCTCAGTCGTCCAGTAACCAAAAACCAAATGTATTTATTCCTCTGTCTTTTAAAAGCTGAATATCCTGTCCAAGCCCCTTTAAATCGAGTTTCTTAAAAATAAATATATTTCTGTTACTTTCTAACTTCTGCGTGAATCACAAAAGGGACTCAGTTGAAATTATATATGTATTGAAATATAATTGATCTGCAAATAATAAAAATGGTGCAGGTGTGTAGAAATCGTTTTTTTTGTACACATGAAAAGTATTGATATTTCTCTATTCAGAAACTATGGTGTGAAAAAAGTATTAAAATAATACTCCTCCTGGTGGTTAAACAAAGTGAGTGACAGAGGTGTGCAAAGGTATTTCAATTTGTTTGATTGTTAAAGGCGTTAGTTTAAAGGTGCACTAGACCCACAAAAGGTAGGTATTCTTCCCACTCACCTACATCTCTCATTCACTCTTCCCTTTTCTTTTAACACCCTCCTGTCCTGATGTAAACAAAACTAAATTACATAAATTTTACACAGCCTTTATCCAGGACACACATATGTTTACTCCGCTGGAGATATCAAAACAGTCCAGCTCAAACAAAGCACCCAAGCAGTGGCTTTTAAGCAGGACTGGACAAGGGTAGGAAAAAAAAAGAATCCACACAAAGAACCACTCGTTGATATGTTTTATTTATACATAGAACTGTTACATATTGTAATGCAAGAAAGGGAAATCCAACATTTACAACACATTTTCATTGGTATGCGCATGAAAGACCTGTTCGTTTAACACGCTCCGGTGCTGGAAAGACTCAGTAGTCATTAATCTGTCCGCATAAATATAATTTATCGATTAAAAAAAGGGAAACTTGGCATTAAAAAGAGTGGCATTGGACTACAACCAAACGGACATACTGCATAACCAATGACACGCAAGATTACCGTAGAGCCCCAAGAAAGGTACACACAACCTGGATTCATGCACACTGGAATGGAACATATTACCGTAAAGCACAAACAGTTTTTCTTTTACTTGATCAAATACAGAGTAAATGAGCCTGTGAAATGTACATGTGCTAACGTGTAAAAGTCATCAGTCACGATTAGCGGAAAACTGATATTTACATGTAGTGCAACAGTGAGGTTGGGAGGGGAGAATAAAAGAAATGTGCATGAATCAAATGTGATTTAAGACACATCCTCACCTTTCCGTACATCTTTATGGTTCCACTCGGACAAATTAGAGATTGCGCTTGCCTCGTTAGAACCTCCAGTTTGTTATTGGCGTGTTTCTATCATTAGTCAGTCTCGAGTCATTCCAAACTGGTTTTATAGTACAAAGTAAAGGGTAGTCTGGTTAGCAGATGGTCCTTTCAGTTTGAAACGACATGAGAGCGAATAAATGATTGCAGAAATTTAATTGCTCCCTTTGGACTAAAAGTGCCATTAAAAGGTATTATGAGCATAAAATTTTGGGTTGTTTAATAAACAGAAATATCAGTACAGTTCTAATTCTACGCCAAATTGGATTTTGTTCAGCGCATGATACTAAAGATCCCAATCAGCTAAGCACAATTAGGCTAAAGAAGTGTACCCCAAAATAAGCTAATCTTTACATTTACGTAACCACAAAATGTGCATATCCATTAATGGAAGATTGTATCATTCTGACAAGACCTGCCATCTTTAAACCCTGTTTCCAACAACAAATCACAGCCACGGATAAAATCAACCGTTTTAAAATCATCACCTTCACTCAATGCTCATTAAAAAGTCAAATATCTACAATTCTGTGTTTTAAAAGTCTTCAGCTAGGCTGGAAGCAAGCGAGGCTGATTTCTGTTGTACAGTGAAGGGTAAAAATAAAAACTAGATGAAAACGGATTCGTTTAAGCTCCAAGATCATGAGATGCCCATTTTAGAATTCACCGCAGTGTCTCGGTTTAAGTGTTTTAGATCTGACGACAAATGAAGAATCCGTGGTCAGGGAAGGCCGGGGAGTGTAAAGATGTACTCAGCAGCTTAGCTCAGGAATGGGTGTGGCGCAGCTCATCTCTTCCGGCGACAAGTGCGTTTGTGATCGGCGTGCCAGTGCTCTTGCTGGCATTTGATGGAGCAATACGAGGTGTTCCAGCAGCAGTGGTACATCGCTTCCTCTTCACAGTTGTAACACTGGAAAAAAAAAAGAACAATTCATATTGAGACGTGTTTTGATGGTACTTTTTCTCCCATTGACCTCCAACTGTATGGATCATGGGGGTCATTAATGGACCATTTAATTGTTGTTGTTAAATTTGTTGTTTTAAATCGAGTAGGAACGACGCAATCAACCTATTGTTCAATTTTGATTTTAAATGTAATGGGTAGGTTTCAAAAAGGTTATGAGTTTTAATATTTTTGTTTTCAAATGAACAGTACAAGATTTCAACGGTAATTCAAATGTACATGTAAGAAAATTCACAACTGTCTTTCAGTTTCATTAAAATACCCCAAAGTTGGTGCCATCTAGTGGTGAAAAGAAGGGATCATACTAGGAAACACAATACCTGCGATATGGCTTATGTTTTTCAAAGATCTGGCACTAAAAGTGCTTGGAACAGGGTAAAATATTTAGTGGAGGTTCGCATTGTTTTCACCTTGTGTTTGCTTTTTGGGAGATTTATTACTTTTATTTTGTCTCAACATTTTAGATTTTTGTTAAATGACATAAAAACTATTCATTCTTAATGTTTGAGATTTTTGCAGTTAAATGTAATACTTGGAATTGTACTTTTTGTACAATTTGCGGATAAAAATATTTCTAGAAAAACAAGCTGGGGTTGTACTAAAAAAAGTTGTCAAGCTTGAGTGTGGTACAAAGTTTTGGATTTTTCATCATAGTTTAGTTTTCGTTAGAAAATATAAAATTTTGAATTCACTTTTAGAGCCTGTCAGATTTTTTGAGAGATTGCAAGATTTAAAAAAATTCAGTATCCATATCTTGTTCCACCATCTGCATCTCCGGTCAGCTTCCTGTGACCAGTGCAGATTATACTGTTAAGAATGAAAATTTTAAATATCTTCAACTAATTTATTACAACCCAAATGGCAGTAGACATCTGCAATTGTAGTCAGGACCATGTACAACTGGATTAAAAATAACTAACTGCTTTATTACTAATGAAAAAGCAGTTGTTTTTCAGATCCAATGAGAATTGTATGCAGAAAAGCACGCCTGGTCCATATTCACAGTTACACGAATAAGTTTTATTATGTTTTCCCTCCCCTCATGATAATTTGTGATCCATCAGTGCTCATTACATTACTTTGGTTATGGCTATTTCAAAGGGTTTACTATAGAGTATAAGTGTTTCACATCTTACCCATGACTCCTAAGTAAGTAGATCACTCTTAGGTAAGTAGATACCTTCAAAAACAAACTTCTTTAACCCGTTGCATAAGAAATAAAACTTTGGTCAGTGCTTTCTGACTAATAAAAATACCGGTAAACATTCCTGTAATGATATTGAACAGGTACTGAGAAATACACTGTAAAAAAAGAAAAAACAACAACAAACATCTTTCAAAAGTGTTAACAAAATAAGTGTCTTAAAATTAGCCAATGTATGTGGAACAGAATAGATTTTATTTAAACTAGGTCAATTTAAGGGCGGCAAACCCAATAGCTTTATAAACAATAAACATTATAAACAATGTTTTTTTTAGTAATTTTTATTTATCAAAGCAAAATCAGCCTCAGTATGCAATGGTTATGAAAATGGAATATCAAAGAGGATCTTTTCAAGTACAAGTACACCCTCACTAACGGATTAAAAAAAACTAAATAAATAAACTAAACAGATAATTTAAAAAATAAATAAATACAATAGTATGAGTTTAACCGTTGTTTAAACATTTATTCAGGTCATTTTTAAATGCACAAAGAATAGTTTGTTTTATTTATTTCATTGATAATCATCAGAAAGACTTATAGATGCCTTTAATTATAACGACACAAAGCTGAATGCCTTTCATTTTTAAAAATGATTAATTTAATCTTCCACTAACTGTTGGCTGATCAGCTGCTCTTCATTGTGCCGAAAACAAGGCTCAGAGGACGGTTCCTGCACTGGCTCTTTTAAAATCTTTCATCATATAACACACTTCTTTCCAAGGCCAGTGACGTTTAATCTTGTGCATTTGTTTTATGGTTTTCTCAGTATCTTGGTGGATTTTTTGTAGTAGACTCATGGGGTTCTCTCTTTATTTTATTGTGTTTTCGTCCTTGTGCTAGTGACTAAACTGCTCCACTTTGAAAGGGATGAAAAGTGCTTTATAAATAAAGTTGAAGTGCACTGAACCAAAGACTGACTCACCCACTGCTTCTTCTTAGTCTGGGAAACAAGCTGTTTATGCTGAGTCACCATCTTCTTCATCTCCTCCATTAGCTCCTCTTTGCACTTCTCCTTCACCTGTTTACACTTTCTCTCCATCTCAGTTTGTGTGCTGGACACAGCTTTGTTCACCGCTTGTCTTTTCTCTTCCTCCATCTCCGTTCGCAACTATAAAACCAGCAAAAATCTGTCCATTTACAAATCTGTCCAGAAGGAGGAGCCAAACAACATTCCTCACCTTATCCAGAGCATCTTTCAGGACCCGTTCCGTCTCCCGTTTGTTCTCCACCTTCATCATTTCTTTAACGTCACTGAAGATCTTGGAGTACTTGTCGTGACACATATTTTGGCAGTTGCCTTCGTTGACTGTCTGTGTGCCTTTATGTACCATGCGGGGAACTGGGGTGGAAGACGAAGGCGAGGCCGATTTTTTGGTCTGGGTGGAGACGGACATCCTCTCCGGCTGATGTGGAACAGCTGTGGGAATCTCTTGACTGGAACTGACAGCTTCGATCTCAGGCTCTGGTTCCTGAGACAAGAGCAGGACACTGTGAGTATCTTAACGAACTAATTCAAGGTGTAAATCTCAACATATTACCCACCTCTTCTTTGGGCTCAGCGACTTGGGAGCGCCGGCTCTTTTTAGCTTTGGGCTCTTGGTTTCCTTTTAACTGCAATATAAAAACCAAAACATGTCAAGTAAAATCATATCATGCTATTTTCAAGATTTCAGGCAAATGTGGTGTAATCTAAAGGAAACCGTCATTATTTCATCTGTTGTGTTTTTTTTTTGTTTTGTTTTTTTTTTTTTTTACTACTGATGGAGGTCCAATTACAAATAATGAACTTATGTTCATTATTTGTAATTTAAGAACTTAAGTGTTTATGCTAATGTAAATGATTATGTTTTGATAAAAAATTTATTTGCCCATTTTTGACCACTTTTCGTAATAATGTGTCTTTTGATCTTCAGAACCTACTTGTGCTTTGTCAGAACATGTAAACGAGGAGAGGATCCAACTGCTGGTAATGAAACAAAATAGCATTAACTCAAAAAATACACAAATCATCTGATATTACTCAAAAGATTTGAGAGTGCTGTTTGCCAACGTATGCACTACTTTTCTGACAGGAAAAATTATAAACACCAAAATCTGCCATGGCATTGATGAACACGACACAACCAAATTGAAAGAAGACTTTCTAAATATTAAGTAGGAAGATGGGCCATGTTTGTAAAGGAATCCAAGTTAAATTAAGTAACGACATCCTCTCTTTCATCAAATCAGGATTCAAAGGGAGGCAGTACAACATCTGTTTTTGTTCATTGGAACATGTTCAAAATTTCATTGGTTTCTTTGATGATAAAAATGCATTGTGTATAGGCTGGGACTAAAAAAAGGCATTGTGCAAAACATCACTTTTTGAATTCCATCTAGAGTCAAGAATAAACTCGGTGAACCTTGAGGAATTTGGTTGTTTTCTGAATAAAAAAAGTAATCTGATCTTAAATGAAGACAAATATAAATAGAATTGACGTAAAATATTCTAACATTTTGGATTCTAACAGTCAATAATACTTACCTTAATGCTAAATACTTACAATGCTGTAAATTATTCAAATATTCACAGCTGTAAGCTTAATGCTAAAATAAAAATTTGAGAATAAGCATTACACTTCAGCTGCTCTTTTTCTTATTTCTTATCACGTGATTGAATGCAGTTGTGAGTTGAAATTCAGCACAACACCAAAACCAAAAAGAAGCTGAATTCAGCCTTTAACTGTAGAATTTACAATTCCAATGATTAATTCTATGTAATATTATTAATTCTAATACATACTATTAACATTTTTCCTTTTATTTATTATTTTTCTTTTGTAAGCAAACAGTATATTGTTGCCCCCTCTGGCAGTTAGTGAACCACTCAGAGTGGGTACCCCGTGTGTACAGTTCGGCACTACTGGCCACATATAAATGATTCCGATTTCCAAAGGCGTATATAATGGTGATGATACCAAAATAGTTTCGAATGCTAAGGGGTAGGTGTAGGAGCAGGGTTGAGTGAGACAAATAGAACTCGTGAAATAGAAAAGTTAAAAGTCGAACTTGATCACAACGAATGGTGCACAATAGGATTTTTAGTCATTTAAATTTCTCAAACCCAATTTTCTTTAAGACACTGGCAGAAGGTTCACATATTGTCTAAATGTCAAGTTGTGTCGATTCAAAATCTATAAATTCAACAAAAGACTGAATCTCAACGATCGAGGAGACACTGTAAAAGGCCACCTGTTCATTGGATGTTGAGGAGATGCTTGACTCTGCTTCCTCTTGTCGTTCTTCTTGTTTCTCATGCCTCTCTGACCTGTCATGCTTCTCATCTGGCTTGCTCTTCCAAGTCCGGCCCTCTCTGAGAAAGCGTTGGTGGAGCTCCAGCTCATCACAGGCCTTCTTCCAACCCGTGCTACGCTTAACCTGTAGCTGCTGGATACTGACAGTGATGTCCTGGATGTTATCCGAAGGAATCCATGCTCTGCAATGAAACACACACATGCTGTTGTACAAATAAAGATTTTTTTCCAGATGCTCAATGGTGATTAAAAGCAAAAACTATAAAAACTTTCACTTTAGCTTTACCAAAGGAGCTTCATCCTCCTCTTGACTTGTTTGGAGCTACTGAATCAATGTTAGTTCCTGCAGAGCTGTGGCACTTTCGCTGTATGGCCCAGCTGTAACAAGGGGCTCACCTTTGGTGCTGGCGACCAAAAAACCGTACATCCACCTGGCTGCCCTCCCTCTGCATCACTTTTGCAGGCCAATAACCAAAGCCCTTCATCCTGGCCCACACCAATTCATGGGTGGGAGTCTGGAAACAGACAAATATCCTTCAACCCACTGACAAACCTCATTAAATCAGAAAGGAAAGACGAGGTTTGTGCTTACACATGGATAACAGAACCAGTTGTCTGGCCGTGCGTTTGAGAGATAGAAGCAGTTTCTGCACAACATTAACTCGTTCAGCTACAAAATTAAAAACAAGGGAAAGTATGGAAACCAAATCATGTTGTTGGACGTTAAATAGTTTAGATTCAACTGAGATATTCTGCTTAATCTGACCTCATGACACGTATCGTTATAGAGAAGTTTAGCAATGTCCGCCTGGCTGCTGTCGACTGATGAACAAAGAACATATTGAATCCAGTGGATATAAGGAATTTCGTGAATAATCTTCTTCAATAGCCTCACCTCCGTGCAGAATGGCAACGTTGTGTACAATAAGTTGAGCATCAGCTCTGAATTCCTCGAAGCTCTTGTACTTGCCATCTGAGATGTTCTGCGAAGACACAGAAGACGCATGATTACTTGCCGAAGCCATCAGGAAATCAACTTTAAATCATTTCTACCTCTTGAATGTTATCCACATCCAGAGACGTGTGGATCAGTCTTCTGTACACAGGCTGCTTTGACTCCTTGCCTCTTTTGTGTAGGTCCACAGCCTTGTAAATAACCAAGATAAAATGAGATGCATAAACAACTAACAGATGTGCAGCAGAAATGTGAAAGTCACCCTTTCTTTCATGCGTCCAAGAATGAACTTCAGGTATGTCGTCATTTCCTGTTTGTTTAAATTCTTCCTTTTACTTCCCTGCAAGAAAAAAAACAGTAAATAAATTACATTCAACAAACACCATCTGCTCTAATACTAAAATGCAACGTAAAGTGTCGTGTCACACCTATTCAAGAGGGGAACTCAACTCTAAACATATTTAGGGCTCCAAAACCAATGGTGTGGAACCATATTGGATTCTCTTCTTTTAGTTGCCTAATTTTACTCAAATGTACCAAATTTCGCATTCACACCAGAACTTGTTGAAATTTACAACTGATTGGGTTTCTAAAAGTGGGTGTGCGAAAATGGCTTTATGGCAACAATCTAATGCATTTCACAATATGATGCATATAAAATTTGCACACATGTAGTAGGGTAGACAAAAAGTCTTTTGGACCATTAATGGAGTCCATTATTTTGCAAAAATCCCTAAAAACTGGTAAACTTTTGCACATCTTACTTTAACAAACTGTTCCTAGAGATTTTATCTTTTCACCTCTAAACACTCTTTCTTTAAGGGGGGGGGGGGGTATTATATGTTTTTCAGGCATATAATGTCATTTCATAGCAAACTCAAGTAACAATTTTGTATTTGTCATAAAAAACCTCATAGAAATTTGACTTGGCATCTTGACTGCGCGCAACGCCCTGATATTCACCTGTCTCTTTAAGAGCCCCCTCCTTCTTTCTGACACGCCCCCTTCAGTGTGTCATACTCCATGCGCACTGCCACCATTTGTTTTCATTTTCCGAGCGCCGCTACATTTTCATAGTAATAACATTAAAATCATGTTTTTGCAAAATGGCAAAGAAGGATATTGTACAAGCCTATGCACACAATCCTACGTCGGACCCAGAGAGTGAGTTTACGGCTCCCCATGGAAGAGAAATGGCACAAAATCCAAGAAAGGAAATAATTTCTTTACACAAAAAGCTGTGTACAAGCTTGTGGCTACAAGACGATTCGCAAATCTTATCTTCATGCAAGTTCACTGCAGTTAGTTAAAGACAAACTGGAGTGATCGTCTCCTGTGACACCATACAATGCCATACACTGCAGAGGAATGGCATGCATGGGTATCATCCATAGCCCATGCACAACAAAGCATACCTGGAATTAGCTAGGGCCCAAGCTAAAAAAGATGAAGTCTACAGGGACTCTATACTCTGGAGTGATGAGACAAAGATCACAGTTTAAAGGTGTCGTAAAGGTGAGGACTTTCGAAGAGAAATGCATGTTGACTACAGTGAAACATGGTGGTGGCAGTGTCTTTATGTGGGGTTGCATGAGTGCTGCTGGTGTTGGGGATTTCACATTTCATTGATGGTATCAGCAGTGTTTTGCTCTCTACTATAGGACAAGATGCTGCCAAGCTATTTTTCACTTTATTTTACTCACTGGACAATAGCGCTTTTTTTGTGCTTTAGAAAATATATTTTAATGCATTAAATGGATGAAATGGTCTCTATACACCCACCCTGCAGATGCCACACTGCCAGTGTGAGGTTGTGTCCCTTGGCCGATGGTCTTCAGGCACACATCTGAGATGGTAAACACGAAAGCAGCCGTCACACTCCAGCACGTCTCCGGGAAGGTGACACTCGAAACAGTACCAATCATGACTCTCGGTTTCCCAGTCCTGAAACACACACAGAACAGTAATGCACGTCCTAGCCCATCTGGGCTGCCGCCAACCTCCCAGGGACCATAGATCCAGTACCAGGTTCCCTGCAAATAACACCTTTAGATTCAAGTCCAGCCCTCATACTCTGAAATGTTTAAAAAATGGGGTCCACTCAAATGTATGAATGCATCGGTTTCTATTTGTTAGTGAGTATGAAGGCTAGTCTTGGGTAATTAGTGGCTCTCTCAGAGCAAATCCCACTCATTAGTAAAAACAAGCAAGACAAAAACCAAAAGATACTATGAAAAGTGTTAGAATGTTACTTGGTCCAATTTAAATGGCCACTTTTGTACAGTTCAAATAAAACGGCTCTTGTTTTATCCAGGAAATAGCTGTAAGATGTAGTTATGCTGTTGTTCTGGATAAATAATTGTTATGCAACACATTCAGACCACAAATAAACAGCTTTAAACTTTCATTTTAGTGTGGTGCATGACACAGTCTTTCATGTCTGCCAAGTGCTGCCTGTTGTGCTGTTGTAGGGTGTAAAGACCGACATAATTGCCACTAACTACATTAGCATAATTTAAAAGGCCAGATTCAAAAATTAGAAATTTTGAACACCTTTAACATTATAAATAGCATCAGATGTTCCCCTTAAAACTAAGTGCTTCAATCCCATGACCATTTAAATCAGCCAGAAATATGGCTAAAATGTTCTTTGATAAGTTAAGCAATCCCATTCTAACATGCCGCTAACCCAAATGTTAACTGTAAAACAATCCAACTACTCCAAACACTTCAAACACAGAAAAACACACCTCGCACATTATCTGCTTTCATTTTTAAAACAAATATTATCTCAAAATGCTGGCACTGCCACCATAACCAGGGCAGCAAGTTCAATTCCCTTCACTCACTGTTAATTTAAACATTTAATGCTATAAATTACATGTAGGTAAATACAGCGGTGTAACAATACAATATATAATTGTAAAATGACTCAAAAATAAGTGGCAACACCTAAGTTTAATGTTTGTGAGCATCAATTTAACAATCAATTGTGTTTTAACAATAATATTTTACTCCAGAAACAAGCTCATTCCCTCACTCAGATTACCACAGATGTCTTCTTGTTCAACGTTACTTGCATGTACAAATGTTAGTGCTGCCCCCTATCTGTTCATACTCGAATACAATTCAAACTATGGAGATTTTGTTTTATTGTTACACCCCAAGTAAATACACATACACCCTTTCTAAACAAATGGAATGCATTGTAAAATTCTTTGAATGTATTGGAACTGACTGGTTTAAAACAGGTTGAAATCAATCAAAATGAACATGAAAAACAAGAAGACTGAAAAAACTTTTAAAATGTGTGAAGCATACGCACATCTGGTAAAAGAGCATCAGAAGGCAGAGAGGGCTAGAGAAGAAAGAAATTACTAACAGTGAGCATTCAGTGACAAAATAATGCAACAATACTTCACACAGAACAGCAGAGAAATTAAATAAATCCCATAGCCAATGCAGTATAGAATTACATGTTAAATCACAAAAAAAGCCCCACTAATTTCAGCTGCTGCCCATGTGCAGTTCTAACATACTATTAAGTGGATTATTTAGTAAAAGAATCAAAGTAACTGTATGTCCACATACCTTGGTTCCCTCTGACATCTGCTCCTGTGATTGCAAACGATCCAGAAAACATGGTTAAAAATCCTAATCTGAGAGCTCTAACCACAGGCGGCTCCGTGTTAGGGACTCGCAGGTGGAATCATCAAACCACACAGTATTTAGATTCCATTTACATTAATGCATTTAGCAGACAGTTTTAATTGAAAGACATTCACAACTGAATGAATTAGGTTGGGTTATCACTAGAATTGCTAATAGAAGAGTCAACAACGTTTCAACTTTTCAGACAATTGCGAACTTGCTACATTTTCTGGGGTTAGTAGAAATTGATTCATTTAAACTGCTGTTTCTACTTGCTGTATTAACAGCTACCTTCACCAGTTCAAAAACACCTTTTTAACAGCTACACCACCAATTAAATGTTGGAAATCCGTTTTGCACAACTTACATTAGTCTGAACAGAACATTTAGCTAAACAATAGAACGAGTTTAATGGAAAATATAATCAGTCAAACCCCAGAAGCTAAAAGCACAAACAATTCCATTCTATCAGACATTTTTTAAATAATCTGAATAAATGTTGCCCATGTTCCTACATCGTCTCCCACTTGACGGACTCTACTTGCACACCCCACACCTGCTCATAGGGGCAGAGACTGGCCAATCAGTGGCATTCAGAACCCCTACATAACAATAAGTGCTATTACACTTCTGGTTAGATGAAACTGCATTCTGTTGCCTTGTACGTGTAAATGGCAATTTAGCCCTTGGTTCCGAAACTTTAGAAGTGTTTTGGGTCATCATAGGTTAGATGTAATTAAAAAGTTGAATTGAAAAATGATTCGAAGATTTGGAATGGTAGTGTAAATATATTATATTGAAGCATCAAAGCAAATTAAATGGCAAAAAATGGAAAACAGATTAAATAGCAATTAAACAAAGCCAGGTTTAGCATTAGCATTTTCAACTAAGGAGTGTGTGGATAAAAGTATGCCACATTTAAAATAGACATGCTCTGTTTTTTATCTCACCATCTCATCTCCTGGGAGCCAGTATCCCTCCTGTTCGATCCCAGCCTTCGAGCCTTTGCATCCAACTGTGAGTGTTTCAACCACCAAACCATCCTTCACAGCAAGAACCAGCTGCCTGGCTGTGTCTTTCGGGTGCATGCCATACATGCGACTTAAATACCTGCACAAAAGCAACCTCTTAGATGGTGGAAATTCATACATTATGGTTAGCAAGGGAAGTATATTTCATTGAAAATGACTACAAGAAATATATTGTAATTTACTTTGCAAACACTCACCAAAAGTTTTAAAATTCAAGATATACTGAAAAACATCCAAACTGTTGACAAAAACCATTCTGTTATTCAGTAATTTAGGATAGAGCTGGGTTCTATCACAAGTTAGACATTTCCCCCAGTATTTGGTGATATTAATTTTTTTTATGTTGTGGGGTAGTGGACGGTGAGTGGACCCTCCCTCACTCACACTTAATTTCATGTCACTCCAAATTTTACTATAAATAAAATGTAATAAAGGTGTTTGCAAATACAAATAAATCTTTAAAAAAATAAAATGTACACAAAATTGAAACTCAAGAGTACAAAGCAACATGTAAATATGAGTTAAAAAACATTGAATTAAGTTTCAACTTTATATTTTCAAATCTTCAACAATTACAACAGAAAAGTGCACATCTGTGTTGTAATATTTTAACAAAAATAAGACTTTTCACTACAAACACAAAAAAAATTATGTAAAAACGAAACCGTTTTGAATGTTTATGGTGAGTTGCATCAACAGCAAAAGGTGAGATGATGAACTTCCTTTATAGCAGAAAGCAAAATGGGCTCACATTTGCTTCCTGGTAACTGCCTACAAAATTAAAGCTGTTTACTAGACTATCATTAGTACAATTTTTCCTTAAAGACGGTCCGTGCAAATAGTGGTATAATATAATCTCCCTGTTTTGGTTAATGACGATTCCTGGAACATTTTGCTGATTAGCAAAGTCTAGCCTTTATCCATCCTCAAAAACTCAAGATTTTCCCAGTTTTGCTGACGATATCGCTGAGATTTCTCACTGGATTCGAAATTAAAATGACGCCTCTGTTGATTTTTGGAATCAACATTGACTTTACCTTTATTACAATTCTTTATATATCCAAACAGTGCCAATTTAGGCAAAGAAAAGTGAAATTTAATTATATTATCTTAAATATTATCTTCAAAACAATTACTTTGAGATTCTGTCCATGTTGGCGATTTGCTTCTGATTGCGGATGACTTCGATGGCAGACCAGACACACTGAACCACCTTGGGATCCGCTTGCCTCTTCTTAATCACCCTTGACATTGTGGCCAGTTCCAACCTAGAATAACATAAGAACAAGGACTTAAACAAAACTGCTAAATTTTGACAGTTCAAAGAAAAACCAGACATTTAAACAGAACCCTGTGAAATGTAAAGCACTACATTTTTACATTTTAAAATGGTCTCCTCTTTAAAAATCAACATCTCTTCAGAAAAGGTCTTTGAATTAAATAATATGTAACCTCTAAGCTGGAAAATCTTGCAATACAAATTTCACAATTCCTTTTCAAAACGTTGTTGTTAGCATCCACAAATTGAAAATGTAGGTTGTTTCTTCATGCTTACAGAGCAGCTGAGATTTAAAACAAACTAAGGGCTCTGTCAAGATTAAAATCATTTCTATAAAAACCCACTCTGCTAAGTGCCTGTAGTATTTTAGCTCACTGTGTGGTGTGAAGAACACATTAAAATGAGTGTCACATTTATTGCTATTGTCCAGACAGTAACATATAGCTTCTATACTCGACTGCCAGATGTCTCTTGTGCAGGAAGAATAATCAAACTCTTCAATCTGTTAATGAAAGTGCACAAGTGTCCAGGATTTTAACACAACACACAGATTAAGCAGCAAAAAACACTTTCAAGGAAAGTCATTTAGTTCAATTAGTTTATTTCCGGTAAACAAACACAAGATTTTGATCTTAGTCATAGAAATCAGTTAAATCCAGTATATTGAAAAAATAAAAACACATGAAACAATAAGATACTAAGGAACACCCCCACTCCCATAGTTCATAAGTTATATCTTCTGGGATCGATGCAACCATTCTCCAAGTCTGACACTAGCACTTTAGCATATACATCATCGATGACATTTTGAACCAAAACCAACAGAAAACAGCCACATTCTTGGAACTAGGAACTTTACTCAAGAAGTAAAGTGGCTGCAGCGTTGTATAGTTTGTGTGGTTGCAGCTATTAGCCATGGCTCATCACACACTGGATGTAGCTGTGCATAATAAGTAATGGCTATGTGCGTTGTTAACTTCTGTCAAGATAAGTCATAGCCCTACACTTGCACCTGCTTCAATCTGCTTTGCTCATACATTTTCCCATAGACATTTTCATCCATGCCTTGCTGTCTTTAACTTTCCAAACCACCTACAGTGTATTCCAATTAAAATAGACTGAATAGGCAGACTGATTTGATGCACCGCCACTTGATAAAGCCGATTTGCCTCCACTGCTGCAATTCTGGAACAGTACAAGCTAGTTATATCACAGGAAGTTGCTTTGCTAAACTGTATCCATCTGCCTGTACGTACCCAATCATGTAAAGTTCCAAAAAGTCAGCGGCAGCCAATGAAAGCGTTAATCAAACTAGCATAATTTCTTATAGGTACACTTGCCAAGTCAGGGATTTAGTAAGACTATAGCTAATTATATTGCTAATGATTATCAGGGCATGACTGTGCATTGCGACAAATATGAGGTAGTGCATTGGCAAGGTCTTTCCCTGAGACTAATATTTCAAAGAAAACTGGGGTTTCAAAAACGTAAGTTCTTTTAAGAAGCACCAATAGATGTGCAATAGCTACAATCAGTTGAAAGACACATCATGCTTATTAAACTTATTTACACCGAAAATGCCAGAAAGTGGCAGAAACAAGTGAGACCCAACTGTACTGAGAAGTCTGGATGGAAGTGGTCTTTGTGGAAAAATAGCAGCCAAAAAGCCATACCACCAACGTTTGAACAAGGCCAAGTGACAAGTATGCTCAACAACATGGGAACTCGAGGTGCAGAGAAATAGCAGCAGGTGCTCTGGACTGGAGTTTGAATATCTGGCTGTAGTATAAGGCAGTCATGGAAGGGGTGAGAGTAGTACAATTGAATGTTCCTTGAATGTTTGAGGCTACATTTCTACATATAATGTTGAAGATTTAGTCTGGATTAACAGTGTTCTGTAAACTGGTATTACACGAAGAGACAGAAGGATGTGAGACAGCTACATCCACAGAAGATCAGTGGATCATCTCAAAGATGTATGGAACAACCTACCAGCCATTCACCAAATTGTGTTTATTGATTACAAGAAATTAATAACACTCTCCTTTTTGAAGGCATTCTTTGTTTAAAGCATTTTAACAAACTTTTGCACAGTAGTGTATATTTTTGTGAGTGTTAATATTATAATTTACCTCCATTGTTAATTACAACTGTAATAGCATTGTTGGTCATGTGATATTAACATGGTAATATTAATACAAAGTGTGCCACGTCTAGTAAGATAATCATGACGTGAACAGAATTGTTATAGCTGTACTCCTAAGTAATCAAAATACCGGTCCCTTTAATTGCATTCAGCACACCTAAAGGACGATTACTAATAATTCATAATGAAATGTTCGTCTTATCTATATAAATATATGCTATAGGGTATAAGTTAAAGCGTCAGTAGGTTTTGTTTTGTTCCTGTGTGAGCGTGTTGCTAGTGGTTTTCAAAACCTCCACAGACAGCTCGAGGAGATGCAGTCTGAGTGCTGGAATGCACCGTACAGTATAACAAATAACCAAATTATGTTCAATTATAAGATCAAAACTATGTAATCCCAGCACTCTTAGCTGCTTATACAGGCGTTTGTTTAATTGGTGAGTACTGAATTGCGGCATAGACCCAGGTCTTTGGTCACAAAGGCGAACAGAAACAACCAACGGGTGAGTCGCTAAACAATAAACATTAGAACTTGGGGACACATGGAATCTGTATTTGCGCATCTCGTCTAGAAACCTAACGCATATTAAACCAGTAAACCGGTCAAATTGCAAATGGAGGGGAAACCTTCATCGTTTCCTTGACATTCTTGTTGGTTGTCTGGTTGGAGAGCTACATGGACGCCATGTTGATATCCCTCCCTCGCTTCTAGACAAAACCAAGCAGTTGGGAGTGGATTTTTTGTTCCTCTTTGCTGTGAATGTCATGAAAGCGAGCGGCTTCAGATCGTTCTTACCGCTGTCCAACAACCGATCAAAGCCTCGCCGTTCGGTCGCTCTTTGGGATGAAACGCGGCGCTGGTTACATTTGTGTTTCCGGAGTTAAATGTCAGAATTGTGGTTGGTTGGAGGAGCCCGGTCACAGTTAAGAGCTCGGAGGGGGTAAAACTCACGTACACACGCAGGCACACTGCTGCTGATGGGGAGCTCTAGTGGCAGGACACAAGATTACCCATGGCTACGCCATGGATTTTATATATTTTATAAATATATATTTTTTTTTCTCCCGAAAATGTACTCTTTAAGTTTGTAAAGTTATATCATATGTGATGCAGCATAGCCTGCCAACGTTCAAATGTATTCATTTTATGCTTCATTGGTAAAAAAAAAAGTTGTCCTCTATGCTACAGGCAAATTACAAACAAATGAAATACATTATGTTTTTTGACGAAATGAGATGTAAAAATCTTCCAATATTTACAGTAACAACATATAAATTGCAGCTTAGCCTGTCAACATTTTGTTTTAATTTGACATAAAGTTACACTGTATAATATTTTTCTTCACTGGTAATAAAAAGGGTGTCCTTCTCTGTAACAGGAAAATTACCAAGAAAAGTAATACTTTTTTATTTTCAAAATTGTAATGTAAAATTCTTCCAATAATTACAGTTATAACATAGGAGATTCAGCTTAGCCTGACAACTTCAGGTATACTGTTCAGGTGTTGTTCAGCCAGATTCTCAATAATAAAAATAAAGTTCACCCAATAAATAAAGTTCAAATAATTTAATTTAGAATGATTAAAATACTTTTAAACACTATGGATTATCAGTAAATGTGTTTCATAATAAATCTCACACCCTTTAAGACGAATCTCCAGCAGACAGTGCTACATTAGCACAAAAAATGGGGAAATTGACTGAGAGGGCTTAACCAACCACACAATGATGTGGCAAATCATATTTTATAAAAGAAACAATAGACTGATAAATTGCTTGAATTGGGACGCCAGCTTCATTTTGACCTATAATATTTGGGCTTCCAGTAATGATCAATCAATTTCCTAATTAGGGTAACAGGGAAGTAGATAAACGTTCCATTCTCTTGAAGCTTGTTTTTGGAAGCAAAATGCAAGCCCAGGAAGAACATTCAAACTCCACTCAGTATGATTCTCATCTAGCCTCAAACCAGCATCCTTCTAACTAAAAACAGCAGTTGCTGCAGAGTTCTATTAGCTTGATTAGCAGGTCCCCTGTGAGCTACTCATCCCCAACTTTAATGACAAAAGTAAGCATTCGGCTGTTTACCAAACAAGATTAGGGCTGGCTTGCATCAAAAAGTCTAATGTTCACACTCAAGAGTTGTCTGTATGACACTTTACAACCAAGCTGATTTGTATCTGAGTGTGCTTACATTTTCCCTCACTTTAATTACACAACAAAATATAAAAAAGTCTAAACACTCTTCAAAAGGTAATGAAATGCTTGTTTTTATTGTCCTTTTAAAGACATATTTCCCAGCAATGAGAAAGCTTAGCTCTTAGTTCATTTCAACACATCAGGGACTAAGTTGTTATGCAATGATTAACTATTCGTATTTATGTCAAGAGTGACATGTACATCACTAGAAGGGAGATGTTTACTTTTTAATAATTTCTTAAAGTACAGGGCTTATATAGGTTCCATTAACCGAACAGCATACATATACACCAGAACATCTACATCCTTACTGAGACATCAACTGCATTACTGGTACACTCCCTGGTCATTCCCTGACTAGAAATCTACACTCTCTCATGCGTAATAGGAAGTGACTAAACTGCAGTTCCTCGACTGGCCATTTGAGGCTGGCTCCAGAGGTATACAGGTTCTCATTCAATCCAATGTTAAATTGAGGGATGGGAAAGACATTGGGCTCGGGACTCGAATTTGCATTGCCCTTCACAAACACGCATACATGTCTGGCACACTGTCCACTATACTACGGGCCGGACTGAAAATGGACTGTTTTGCCTTATTTTTGCCTGCTTTGATATGTTTTTACAACTAGATGTCACAATTTCTTCAGTTTTGTTATAGGCTTCCCCCTTTTAATACCTCCCTCATTATTGTTAACTTCTGTGTCTTGCCCTAGCACATGTTTTGAGTCATTTTGAGAGCTCTCTAATTATATATATATATATATATATATATATATTTTTTTTTTTTTTTTTTTGGGGGGGGGGGTGCCTTCATTTTTTGCATTCTTGGGTATAAAGAAATCCTTTGTGTGACCCTTACACTGGGGGAGTGGAAACATTTGCTGAAGAGACTCCAACAACCATTTCAGGTCCTTACTGACCACAAGAACCTGGAATACATCCAAGAGTCCAAACGGCTTAACCCCAGTCATCCAACATGGTCCCTGTTCTTCACAAGGTTCTACTTCCTTATCTATCATCCAGGTTCCAAGAATCTGGAGAAAAGAGGAGAACACAGCACTTCTGGTAGCCCATTGTATCTGAAAATGTGGAGGAATTTATCAACTCCTGTCCTGTCTTTTGCCTGAACAGGTCATCTCACTGTCATAAACAAATCCTCCTTTACCCCCACTTTTCTCACTGGCTCAGGTCCAGCTTCAACCTATACTTATCTCTCCCTAGACTTTACCTCCTTCTCTTGGGCATGCTGTGGTTCTAATCATTGTGGATTGATTCTACAAGAGTGCTGATTTGGTCACCCTGCATGTCTTTCAAGTCTGTGGCATCTCGGTAAATGTGGCATGAGATAGAGGTCCTCAATTTCTGTCCCAAGTTTTAACACCTTTTGGAAGTCCCCAGCAATAGGGATCAGCTTATGATCTGGGTTTCATCCTCATTGGAATGGCAGAAAGAGAGGATCGATCAGGGCCTTATAACCACTCTGAGATGTCTGGCAAACCAAGAATCCCTCTTCTGCCAATGGGATGTCACATTTTGAGGCTCAGTTTGGGTTCATGTCTCACCTGGAGGAAACTGATAAATGATTCCCTTCAATTTAGTTGCCCACTCTCACAATATATGGAAAAGAGCTCGGGCTCTGCTGATCAAGGCATTCCATAGTTATCACCTCCAAGCTAAATACAAACATCACCTGGGCCCAATATCTATCTGGCACAACGTGTCTGGTTATCCACAAAAATTCCCTTGAAAGTCTGTAAGCTGGCACAGAGATTCATCTGCCCCTTCAAGATTCTTAAAAAATGATAATCGTGTCTGTTACCATCAGGTCTCTTGCTTCCCAGTCTCAAGGTTGGATCAACCCCATATTTCTCTCCTCAAGCCTTTGCTATGTTCCCTTTACTAACCCTCGCTGCGACCCGCAATATCTGTCCAAACTGGCTTTCATAGTCCACCACAAACATACTGGACACCAGAAAGGTTCAGAGGCCCTTGCAACATTGGGAAGGTTATGGCCAAATCTAGGTCCCGCTCACTTTTGGGAGTTCAACACTAGAACATTGGAGTCTGCAGAATACTAGCGTCAGGAGTCGTTCAAAGGGGAGGGATCCTATCAAGACTGTTTTATAGTCTTTTTACCTGCTTTAATTCATTTTATCTAACACTAGATGTCACCACTTCTTTAGTTTTGTTATAGGCTTGTTTGCCTTGATGTATTTAAGCGAGTTTTTTTTCTTTTTATCCTTTTTGTCCTCTTAACTTGTCTTCATTTATCGAGTGCTCTCTAGGGATCTCTTATTTTTGACTCCTTGATATCTGGTCAGATCTTTGTGCTGTTGTTTTTTTTCTCCAGAATATTTATAATTAGAATATATTTTTTGAGTATTTATATCTTGGTTTTATTGTTTTCTGGGAACTCGCTTTTCCTCCTTTTGTTTTTGGTTAAATCCAATTTTTTCTGGATCCATCCCTACTCTTGTATTTGTGTGGTTAAGTCACCATAACTCACAAACCCAGAGACCCCATTTCGAGCCTTGCCTCTTGTTAGAATTAGATTAATTTACTATATATAGCCCAGAGTTATGTTATAATAGAAACCTTTTATAGCATAGAAAAACATAACCAACTATTTGAAACAAAGGTCAGTTAATCATTTGTACTGCTCAAAGAACATGTTCTAGCTGTTTCCAGAATCACCTAAGGGCTTTAGAGGAAAGGGATTTTTTTTTTTAAATAGATATGACTTCTATGATAAACATGGATATTTGTAACACACCCAAAGAACCACATTTCATTTAGGGGAAAATCCGGAAAATTTGAAGACTTGAAACCACTAGTCTAATATCAGATTAATGATACCCACCTAGACTGAACCTCTTCATGTTGGCATGTCTTGAATCTGCCAGCAGTAGGAACAGTCAGTGAAGCCCTTAATCTTGACTATTTATTGCACCCTATTTTTCATATCCTTTTACAGAACTTTTGGAAAATTATCAACCACTGAATTTCCATAGAAGGAGAAATCATGCTTTATAGTTTATCTTGTCCATCTGACACATATTTGAAATGCTAAAGCAGACATCAAGATCAAAAGCCATAAATGAAGATCGACTACATCAAAATTTTCTTTGTGAAATGCTCCAATGCAGATGGTCTGCAGTTTTCACATCGTCCACATCATCTATGACTTTCTCGCTCACCGCTTTTTAACCAGAGTCAATTTTATTGGATTTTGTTAAATTTGGTGTAGCTTAAAAGCATCCTGCCACTTTGAAAAGTGGTGGTTGAAGGCCACTCTAGGGGCCTTCCTGAGTGTGTATTTTCTGTACTTTCATAGTTTTTATCCAGGTACTCCTGTTTCTTTCGACAATACAAAAAAATCATGGTTTATGTGAAAAAAAAACACACCTTAGATGGGACCGAATGTGGGCTTTGCGAGACCCTGCATTTCACCCTAAGTAAGCTGGTCCAAGTGTAACCCCAATGATCCTAAAAAGCAATCTTTCAAAATATTATAAATAGTAATTTCTACTTTGAAGAGCCCAACAACTTGTCTTTACTGAAATAAACACTCAGCAGCATTTGTTTTTATCACTGAACATCCTGCAGTGTATAGCTGAAATTGGAATACTTTACATGATTCGACTGAGACGACGAGATTGGTGATCGTTTATTTGCTGAAATTGAATAATGATGAATCAAGAAATCTCTTCTTTAAAAAAAATGCAAATGCTACACATTTTTCATGCCAGATGCAGTCTAGCTGTGTAAAAGGAGATTTATTTGTGGATGGCTTGGATTTAATGAATAAATATTCATTATCAAGAAGAACGGAGACATAACATTATCACATTTTAATATTTTTCACACTTCTTTTCTCATTTCTATGCTTCACACAATTGTTATTCCCTCTTTGCAATAATCATGTGACCTTTCAGCTTAAGTTATTTACTGTTTGTGTGTTGCTGAAGTCTATAATGACCTGCTCTATTGGGACAATTTAATTTGGAGCATGTTATCTCAAAAGATCAATGTGTTCAGTGACCCATGTTTCCTCCCGTTCAATCACTTTTAAATGTGTGAAAACCACTTTAATCAACCTAGTTGAGTGACCCTATAGCATATAATGAAGTGCACCCTAATGTCCGTCCAAGAGTTGGCTGTGTATGATGAGCATCTGATGCTCAAGAGGAGGAGGAATGAATCAACAGCCTCCATCCTCTTGGTGCTCACTCGCTCGCGCTCTCAGATCCTCACGCACCGTGCGCATGATTCAAGCTCAACGCACAGAACAGTTCGACTCAAGTGCTACGGGTTTCTCCTCAGGCATGAATTTGAACCCTCGATACTGGACACTGGTCGGAATTTAAGATCTTGATTTTGAAACCAGCGAGAAATGAACATGAACATCGCGAACTGTTTGGCACTTTTTATAGTTTGGCACGCGCATTCGGTGAGTAACATGCTCCTGCTCCGTTAATTACACGCTCATCTGTCTCAGGTGTGTGAAGGGTAACTGTATGTGTGAGCCGCTGCAATCCTGAGGGAATTTCCCACTGTTTGCGAGTGAAACATTAATTTACAAAATGCTTCTCTGTTGTTTTTGTGTGTGAGTGCAGACTAAATCTAAACTACATTTTCAAACTTCGCTGCCTTCCAAACGAACACTTAGCGGAAGCGGTTTTTTAAAACTTGGAAGCACACCGTCAAAGCACATAGTAGCATCAGTTTTCAAGTATTTTAAAACGTATTTCTAGTAGCCTATTGTTTAGCAAATGTAACTGAGATGTTTTAACGCCATAAAATATTCTTAATGGGTTACATACACTCTTTTTGTTTAGGTTTGTTTTTGATACAAGGCTGTCCTTTACCATTGAGATCTGTTCGATCAACGACGCAAACTAGACATTGTTGGATGAGGTAGTTTCCATCTTCATTTGATATTTTATAGAAAAAATTCTTTCTTAACCATTAATAATGGAAAAGTTTGACGCAGTTATTTGTATATTTTTGTCCCATTTCTCGAATCTTAACCTCAATTCTAATAAAATCCTTTATCGGTGTTAAAAGGACATGATTTGTATAGAAAGGCATTGTGTATTTTACATTTCTGTCAGAAAAAGAGTACTATGTGTGGTGTGTTATGGCTTTAAATTACATCATAATTTAAAATTGAGACAAAAAAACTGGGTCAGGGCTGTTTCTAGACAAGCTCTCAGTGGTGATTCAGGTGTCTAATCCTAAGGAGTCTCAAAGGGGCAGAAGCTCTCCAATGTTTCACTGTATGGGGGAAATCTGGTGGCTTGCTGGTGAATAAAGTTTCATTAATACATTTTAAAAACATCAACTTTTAACAGGTGGAGTTATGCTTGTTTTGCTTCTGTCCCAGACTATGTGTCCAAGCAGATTTAGCTGTTTGAGTAGATTAGCTAACAGCATTGTATACATAACATTCTATTTCTCTTCAGGTTGATAATGAATGGAACAGTGATTACACCCCCTTCCAGCAATTTTTAATTAAAACATTAAAAATGAAACAATTATATTCATGGGGTAATTAATAATCTTAGCAAGACTTGTACAGTTTTTTCCAAATTGCATTTCACAGCATTACAAAAGTATCACCAACAGCATAACTTCACTGAACAGTTTACTGCACAGGTAATTCTATGCAACACCATTCTCGATAATGGTTGGCTAATAAAATCCAGCCCATTTCAGAAGATTTACAACACAAAGAAAGACTGACACATAACACAAAACAATCTAATTCACGCAGTGCAGGGACTCTCCGCCAATTAAAACCTGTTGTGGTTCCACTGGTCTTCACAATGTGAAGTTTGTTCTGAATTAAGAATATAATTCAAAAGATAAGTCAAAATACAGTCAAAATAAAAGAGGCACTGCGAGGCATCCCAATTTTTCATGTGATTTATTTATGATCGCAAGGTATTAAAATATCAAAGTCTGCTTTTCAAGTGAATTTGCTTGTTTGAAATTAGTACGACTTGAAACTAGCTGGCTCTGAATGTTTTGACACTTTAGTCTGGTGAAAATTGATGGAAATGTGTTGGATTTAAACTCTCAAACTAAGAAAAGTGTTCTTTAAAACAACCACTTCTTCCTTGGTTGCACCGTGATGCCCCAGCAGAGTGGCTACACCATTGATTTATATGGGATAGTAAAAATTGCCCCATACGATGACAATAAATGAGTGCTGGATAGCAGTTATATATGCTTTGTTTGCGCATATATTAATCAGTAGATGAGCCAAACAGTTCATTCAAATTCCTCGTTGAGCAAGAGGAATATATCTACCACACTTCACAATAGTGTAAAGCATGGGTGCTCACACTTTTTCAGCTTGCGAGCTACTTTTAAAATGACCGAATCAAAGTGATCTACCCGCTACAAAAATGTAAAACAATTATTTTCAACTTTATTGAGAATTGACAAAACACACATAATAATAAACTATCTACATTTTTTGTAATAACCCGAGTTAAATTTGATGACTTGCACTGAATTGAATCAGCCAGGGATGCATAGTCCGGACAGTAGCTGCTGACAGCCAGCCTCAAGCACACTTCCAAATGTTCATCAGTCATTGTGGAACGCTATTTGGACTTAATAATTTTCATGTAGGAAAAGGCTGACTCACATAAATAAGATAACACATTTGCTCATGTTGGGGTACTTTTCCTCCTTGAGTAAGTTCCAGAACTAAAAATCGGACATAATACGCTGATTAGCTTAGCACTTAGCGTCGTTGTTTACGCATGAGCAGTGACGTAAAGGTGACAATTCAGTTGTCATCTGACTGTACATCGTTGCCCTGTAAATCGATCAAGTGACGGGATGGATGATCGGCTGATATTGTATCAATTTCATGTCACAATCGACCGGATCGATGTAATGAGGACCCCTGCTGTAAAGCAACAAAAACACAAAACTCTTCTTTTTCAAGAGTACTGATTCTAAAAATAGCAAGAACCTCTTTTATGCCACATTCCAATTTTTTAAAGTTGTTAAATGCACATTCTACTAAATGCAAAAATGTAACTGGGAGAAATTCACAATAGGAAGGATGAGATGCAACTGAAACAGGTTGGTCACATTATGGCTGACTTAGTAGGTCAGAGCTCTACACATGCTACCCCTGTTTATACCCGCTACACAGTATTTTTTTTAAGGTCCTAGAGTATGTTTAGAAACAATAATAGTAACTAGGATTCAAATGGGAATGGCACTATATGGTAGACTGCAGCAGGAAGTTGTTACTGATGAGGAGCTTGGTAGTAGAGGAGCTGGGACTGAGGTTCACAGGTGTTCAGAACTCTGGGGATGGTGATCATTAAGAAGTGAGTAGTGGATCACGGTGCAGGTGTTTTTGGAAGACATGACTAGTCTTTTTCTGCTGCTTTACAGATTGTATTTTAAAAAATCACATACCTGACTAAATTATATAATAATTGATAAATTGTCTGTATTATGATGGAATGCACTGCAATAATGAGCTTGTTGAACAAGAAGCTATGGGAATCAGTTAAAGGCCAGTTTATGTTGTGAATAATTACGGCTATCCACAGATGTGTGATGAATGTGAATAAAGTTTTTAATGTTAATGTTGTGGTGAATAAGTCAAAACCTATTTATTCAAATGACTATTAATCCATCATGTACAGAATCTTTAGATCGTAGAGCTTTTCTTTAAGGCTTTAATTACAGTGCAACACTCTGTCCATATGGTTGCATTCCCAAAGGCAAAAATACATAGTGTAACACTTAAACCCCCTATCAGGATGCCACAGAAAATGGCAAATGTGACTTATATCACACAGTCTGTTTTCCTGTCGGGATTGTTCTCTAATGTTTTCATTGAGAACGCAATGCTACAAAAACAAAAGCATTTTTATTATTGTGCCTAATGCACAGCAAAATTTTCCAATGATTTGTAAAGCTCATGCAATATCTGCCCCCAAATGTCCCAAACCTAGATTTTCAATCCCTGGCTCAAAAAGTATCATCAGATACTGAGCACATATTACACAGAGATCCCATCAAAGCTCTCAGAGGAAGTTGTGTGTGGTTGTGCTCTATTAGAATTCAATCCTTTCAATCCCTGACCAATTTCAAACAGAAACATTAAATGGTGGTTTTATTGATCTTTTTTGAGTACTGCTCCTAGCTTCCAACAGAATTGTAATTAAATTGTGTTTAATTTCTATTATTCCTGTGAGTCTGAAGATCTTGTGAACTTTTCACATTTAAAAAGGTGACTGCATAATGAAAACAAATGATAGTTATCAAAAACGAAATTCACAAGAGCACAATATTTGTTACAGCATCTAGATTAGGTCATGGGTAGCTTATTCAGAAAACCATAATCTTGTTCTTATTCAAAAAACCATAATGACAATTATTTGGGTCATTATTATTGAATAATGGGTCAATATAGAAATCATGATTATTTTACACAATTTAATACGAATGACTTTGAAAATGCAATTATTAAACAGAACTATGAATTCTCCTTAAAACCACTTTTTCATGCAGTGTGTAACCGAGCTCTAAGATGGAAGAACATATGTTTTGAGTTTTAAGTGTGAAAGTTTATCGATTTATCGTCTTTAATACTTAAGAGTCAATTCTGAGATGCTGAAACAAGTTCTTTTCCCAACTGAATCTTTAGGGCCAAAACGGAATATATTACACCCCTTCTACCACCGACACATCATCCATTAATGGTTTAAAACAAAGCTCCTCCTACTTTCAGTGCCAGTGTCATACTGGTTCCACATGTATACACCTACATATATTTGAGTAAAAATGTTGTCACACTTACAAAAATTGATGAAGTGCAAAACATTAATGTACCTGAATATTTACCACTGAGAGGAATCATGCTCCAACCAATTTTGATTTGAAGTGTAATAAGCACCCGAGCCCTCTTCCTCCTTGGAAACAGGCTATGGAAACTCGTGAGACTTTTTCCCTGAATTTTGTTTATGTGTTAGTGTGTGCCGTCCTTCTGCTGCTTGTTTACTGTGTTGTAAACTCAGCACTCATTTTCAGCTCCCCCATTTAAGTCCTCAATTCCTTGCATCGTGACAGGTTCATACTGATAAGGCAGCATCATGGTATTGTTGAATGTCAATTAACAATAACTGTAGTGTAATATTTGTCGTTAGATGCCCATTTCAGAGATACGTGTGACTAGCAGTATCCAATGAGACCAGACGGTTCAAACTATCAATCCACGCAAGTTGTGTCATGCAGAAGTTTTGTATGAATGATTCATAAAACGATTCATTACTTAATTTGAAATTTCAGAAAAAATATAGTTTTTTTCATTCATAATTTTTCTTACATGTTTTAAAAGATTTAAAAACTTTTTTTTTTTTACATTGATTCATTTCAACCTGTTGTTGGAGACTTTAAAAAGCAAATAAACTTTTAGAATGATATTGGCTATTAAAAAAAAAAGAATACAGATAAAACAAATAAGATCACATTGTAGTTCACTTCCTCAAGCCGTTCATTTCCAAGTAATAAAAAATTGTAAAATATGACTTAAATTACCGGTAACCTAAATTAGTTGCTCAATTATGTGGCACCCCAAAAAGTGAAGTGCAGTGTGTGCATCAGAATGCTATAGCAGGCTAAAAGGATCACAAACACGAACGCAGGTCAAAATAACAACCCCAAAAAATGTATTAATCGTTTTTGCTCAATTATACCTTTTGCGATTGTTGAGACTCAAAATCCTAATTTAAATAGAAAATTCTATTAATTGCACAGTGCTACAGGAGACATTTGCTTTCTGCATTTAGGCTGCATTCCATCACATCAAGTGGCGATAAACTGGCCAAAAGTTGTGTCACGGCTTTACTCCAGGGAACAGATCCACACCAAGGTAAATGATAAAGTCTTTATTATAATGAGAACTTAGGCAGCACCTTCTTCTTGGTGAACGAAATATAAACAGAAAAAAACTGAAGATCACTGGAACCGTAGATGGCAAATCAGCCTCAGAACGTGACTAGGACAGGGAAGCCTCTGGCTGTAGAATAAGCACAGAAGACCAAACCAATAAAACACTCAGACATACATGACGACAAAACAATAATACTTCAACAAAGGACCAAAGAAACATCACCACCTAAATACCCAAGGGAAGATGCAGAACAGGTGAAGGGGGCGGAACTAATGGATAACAGGTGACAAGACAATAAACCCTAACAAGTTGGTACGTAACTTGACATAAAAGAATACGGAGAACGCTGCACAAGTGCAATTTTATTTGTTAAATGTGATCTATTTAGGCATCATCAAATTACCAGGTTACATTTCATAGATATGTGTGAAATCCTCCTACACCATCTCAGCAGTAAATATTGTGATCAGACCGTAAAAAATGCCATTTGAAAGAAAAATGAGCCACATGACGGGCAGAAGCTGCACATGCGCAGAAATGATCAATACAGGAGATGCAAGGAATCAGAGCTCCACCCCAAATCTCCCACTCTTAAACAGTCTTGCATGCTTCCCTACAACTTAATGCAGGTATATTGTACTTATATTTCATTAAGTACAGCACATAGTGGTTCACTAAGATGTTAAGTCTACTCTGCCACAAAATACAGCACTTTTCCATCATATGGTCACGCTTCATTTTTGGGGACATAAACATATGAAACATTTTCAAAACATATGAAAAAAAACAATTAAAATTGGCTCAATGTATTGAAAGCAAGTCATAAAAATAATTGTTTTGAATAATTGAAGATTGATACTTAAAAAAAGTTTCAATAGGTAAAATTAAAGTCATATTTGAACTGTACTTAGTGAGCTAATCAAGTTCTTGCCCTCAATCAGCAGCTTTGAAACATACTTGAAACATACACACATTTCAGTTTACGCGGCAACTGGTTTCAGTGCATTTCTTTCATGTGTCCACTGAGTCCTCAACTGTTCAAATGATGGAATGCTTTCAGCTGTCACGGTTTGACCATACACACAAGCCAGGACAACATCGTAGCAATCGAGTGGTTTATTATCACACAGGTGGTACAGCAATGAATGGCTTTGAGTGCTGGGTAATGTCTTTACCAGTCCAAAAATCCACTCATTCACTGTTGGATCTATGGAACTGCTGCAGTGGTGTTCACTCACATTGAAGGTGGTTATCCATTAGATGAGTATTCCAGGCAAAGCATACACAACGGCTAGGGTGCTAACTGCTAACTGAGTTCCAAGCCAAACGGAACAATCCAGTGAACTCTCTGCATGATCTGAGAAGGGAAGTACCACCAGGTAAACTCACGAAGCCATCAGGGAGGAATGCTTATGAGGCAGTCCAGGAAGTAAACACACAGGGGAAGGAAATTGATGAGTTGGAGTATTGGTGAGGTGAGTATTTGCAGGTGAGCTTGATTTGAGTTGAGAGTGGGATTGAAACTCTGAAAACAAAACACACTTTTGATGCCAGGTTGTCCACTTGCTGAATGACAGGACTACTGTTTAAAAGCAGGTTACGTATGATAGTGGGATAGTAATAATGAACACCCAGGGTCCTTCGGGTTTTGATATCACGCTTCAAAACTTTTTTGACTTTTTTTAGATGTAGATATTAGGTAATGACTTTTAGTGATTTATCATATTAGGACACCTCTGTAAACATACCAATAACAACACCATTGTAAAAAACTTCAAATGTGCGATTTACATCTGAGTTCTCCACACATGACCTGTTCGGTTACTGACCCGGTTACTACCAGAAGGCGTGAAACTGTCACAGGAAGCATGTTAATTATTTATAACGCATACGCTTTTCGACGCAGTGTGCTTGGTTGAATGCAGTACCAATGGTCTTTTGGGTCTTAAAAAAGTAGCTCAAGGTACACTTTACAAAAAACAAACATTTTTTGCCATTTTGGTAGTAAACATTGAGAGGAGTCATTAAATTCCACAGACTCAATTATTTAGTAAAAATGTGGAGTGAAAGCTTATTTTCAAATTCAGTCCACATGCTGTTTCTTCAGAAGACTTTAATTAAAGAACGTATCTATTTAAAAATGCCTGGTGTTCTGTGCAGCAAAATGAATAAACTGTATGGGTCCAGAATGTTCCCTAGGCGAGTTTAATGCTTTTACAATATCTACACTATTTATGATGGAAATAATAACTTTTTGTGTGGACTGTGGAGCACAACTGTTTAAACAAAGCAAAAGCACAGAACTGTGTTGGCCCCGAAATACATTTATTCCCCTCATTATGAGCATGTAATTACTTTTAGAATTGAGAAATGGAAAGTTAGGTTGCAGACTGATAGCAGTTGCGCAATTGCTTTGCAGCAGAAAGATAATCATGTGATGACATTTATTGTGTTCCAGCTTTCCCATCCAGATAACCCAGTTCAAGACCAGGGTGTAAGAATCCTGATTCACCTCACTCTCGCAGCTTAAATCTTCTTCACTGTGTTAGAGAGATATAGTAGCAAAAATAGTAGAGATAATAAAGGTGTTTATATGGTTAAGGTTGAGCCTTATGCTGTAAGTTATTAAAGGGTATTGAGGAGGTTTATTAATTAAACGGCCACAATTCAGTGCAACCAGATGCTATCAGTGCTGCAGCTTGTCTTTTTTGGAATTAAGTTATCATCTTCAACATCTGATTTGAAGTTAATTACCCAGATAGCCCTCAGATAAAACTTTGTTCCCAAAATTGAGAGTGAATGAGCTTGTGGTGGGAGAGAGTCCAGTGGGGTTTAAACATGAACGAGCAGGAAACTGTGTCACACATGCATACAGCCAGACAGCAGGCAGCTCAGGGAGTGTTCAACACTGCATGAGGTGAATTTCCTGGGAAAGATCTTCAGTAGAGATGAAAACTGTACTTTCAAACACCCATTAGTCAAATGACATTTTAGTTATTGCTCAAGGACTTACAATTTATTGCATTCATTAAATTGTCATGCTTATTGTGCTGTGTATATCATTTTTTTAACCATACTTGAAGTTTTGCCACATTATCTTGAGAAAATTTGACAGAAATTGTATCTTCCTGCAAAAAGTCAAGTGTCTTTTGCATTTATATTCTGTGCAAAAAGTTTTAGGCAGGTCAAAATAAAATCAATATTGGTTGTTACAATCGGTTGCCTTTAAACCAGTGAAAATTATTATAACACAAAATCAAAGATGTTATTAATAAACAAGAACATTTATTGTCATGGCAACATTAAGTACGACAAAAAGATACAAGGTATTTATTCTGCATCAACAAGGGCTTTCCCAGACAATGATTTCAAAGCAGACTGAGAAGAGGTGCAAAGAAATGGGCAATACTGAGGATCATAGATGTAGTGGTCAACCAATGAAACTTGTGCAGCAGACACATCAAGAATATTATGCTTCGAAGAATCAAGAAACTGGCTGAAACAAGTGGCACCTTGGTACACCCTGAGAAAATGTGGTCAAAAAGCCACATCTTTGATGTATGAACAAGGCCAAGCGAAGGAACTGAGGTACAAAAAAATGGTACTGGAAGAAGTACTGGAAGTGATGGTATGGCCCCCACAGAACCCTAATCTCAAGCTCATCGACTGTAACTGGGATTAGAAGAAGAGACAGAAGGATGAGAGAAAGCTGTTACTTCTTCAAGATGTTTGGAACAACCCGACAGCCATGTGCAAAAACCATGTGCAAGTGTACCTAAAGGAACTGTTTCAAAAGTAAGGGGGAGTTACAACAAATACTGGCTTGACTAAGATTTCTGTTTCATTCATTCACATTTTGGGGGATTTTGAAAGTGATACCTTGAAAAATGAAATTAATCCATTCCAGGGAGGTCTTTGTATCCTGAATTTTTTTGTATGTCGAAGCAGATTTTTACATGTTAAATGCCTAATCAATGTAATGGCTCTCAGAAACAACAGTATAAAATTTGAAAATCAAGTAATTTTTCTTCAATCCTTGAATCCACACATTGTCAATGTAACAAATCCTAATAAAACTGAATAAAATAATATGAACACAAATAGTTAGTATCTTGGTTTTTTGTTAACGTGAAGCATTAGCATTCTACAGACACTATTTGACATAGTTGGAAATTCAACACAATGTTATTTCCTGTTTTGACTCAAATATCGATGTGGTGAACACCTCACTATCTCTGAGGGAGATCACTGAATCATCTACGTTAAACAACCCAGAAGCAAAGCACCTGATAATGTAATGCAACCTTTATTGTGAGTCTTGAGGGACTATTTGCCAAATATAATCTGCCTGAATCTCTTGCTTGATTGGTATTTATAGTGACATTTCCACTAAAATTTGTATTTATAAGTATGATGCCTGTCAATTATCTGGTGTTTGGATTTTATTTTGACACTTGGAAGCTGTCATTCCTCCCACTTAATTTAGTTGTCTCAAGCGAAACATGTTTATTGCACCAGATGCTACTCTTTCAACTACAAAACCTTGATTCTATTTTGTGTGTGTGTGCGTGTGTGCGTGTGTGTGTGTGTGTAAAATGCACCAGTTCTCATGAAGCAAACAGATGAGTCAGATAGGAACTTGACAGCTTAGGAGACGCATTCTGTGAAACCGAGACACTAGATTATCAGCGCTGTCACATTTGATGAGGTGTGCTCTTTTCTCACAAAATAACTACCAGTGAAGCTTTTAGAGATGTTTAAAGTCACATTTTCAGTTATCCACTAGTGGAAGCTGAGATGATTCTTTGAGCTTACATGCAGTTGCTCCCAGCATTGGTTTTTTTTGACAACAGTGACCATACACTGTGTGTTCAAATCATTAGCATTTAGGGCAAACTCACTAGCAATGATGCAAGAAGAAGAAGCATGAGCTGTGGCAGTATGTGCTGTTCTGATCTGTTGATTTTGGTCTGTGCTATTTGATTTGAAAAATTCTTAAGGCTAAGAGCAAACACTCATCCCAAGCGCTGTAGGCAGCGATTGATTTTAATGTTCAAGTCATTGGTTTGCTTTGGTCGCAGTTATCATATCATTACTTCAGGTCAGTTATGGTTATCGTGCCCTTACTTCTGCTAAATGTACACCTGACAGTTGTTCTTCTGAGAAATGTTCTCCCTGAGCTTATTGAAGTGAAGGCAATTTATAAATACAGCTCCTCTAATGTTTATTTCACTTTCAAAAACACAATATATCCTTTGTCTAAAAAATCAGTTAGACATTGATGACCAGATTGTTATAAATCTTTGAGAAGTCTACTTTATGCAATCATTTCTTGAAAAGGGTGCTTCACTCATGCTATAGGTGGATCTGGTAAGTGTGCAGGAAAACATTTTGCTCAAGAGTTGAGGAATACACTCACTATTTAACACTTGAATGTGTATGTGCATGTCATGATACACACGCACACGCACACACGCAAAACCAAATAGAACCAAATCTGGTTCTTTGGCTCATAATTATAGGGGAACCTTTTTTGGTGCCATTCAACACTTATCTTCAAAGGTGATATTTAAAACCAACCACCAAAGGTGCTATTGAGCTCTAACATTCAAAAGTGCTATTTAGAACCAATGTTCAAAAGTGACATTTAGAACCAACCATCAAATGTATGAAATAAATAAACTTTAGCATGATATACATGACCAGCATCTGTATATAGCCCATTAAAAATAACAAAGAACTACTTTAGAACCACAAGTACCAAAAAGGCCATAACAGTTTATTTACGCTAACAAAGTGCTATAACAGTACCTCAAAAACCACAAAGAACCAGTAACAAGCCAAAAAGAGCTTAATGGATGCTTTAAAGCAAAACAAGTGCCATATAGAACCTTCAAAACTGCAAAAAAAAAAAAAAAAAACTGGTGAAGAACCAAAAAAAGCTTAAGGGGTTCTTTAAAGTGAAAATGTGCTATATAGCACTGTTAAACCTTCAAAGAACCAGTGAAGAACCACGGAAGAACATTTTTTTTAATACTGTAGAAGGGTTTCAAATTCAGGCATGTAGCTTAGATTTATTGTATTTCTGGCACTTAAAGCAGTTTGTTCAAACTATAGCATTGAGAAATACACAAATAAGCTCAGCAATGTTTTCTGAATGATATGTGAAAGAAACTTTAAAAAATATATATTTTTGAGAAAGGGAAATAAGGGATTAAAATAAACAGAATTTAAAACAGAAAATGGTCATTTGATTAATAGTTTATAGTGTCAACAATACATTGAGTCTATGTTAATTGTAAGAAAAGCAATACAATGTTCTTGAAAGAGAAAAGGGAAAAATATATTATTTAGTAGAGTATTCTCCGTCAGAGCCTTCAAGGTACTCTAATCCAAATAAAAATGAAGATGGAAAACGCATGTGTTCTTCCGTACGTAGATCAAGACAAATTAAATTCATCTGATATTACAGTTTCCACATGTGTTGATTGGATAGTAGGCTACAGGGATTCAGATTTAAGTAACTAGCACATTCTAGCCAGTCTCATGTGCCCTTATAGCCACCTTTAGAGGCAGATTCCAGCATGCTAAACACTAATCTTAAGTGGAGTAATCTGGGGAAGGTGGGGTTTGAGGTTAAATAGTGCAATAGAATTACCTTTATACTATATTATACTCCTAATAAGAATAAACATTAATGCTTCTAAAACTTTAATGCTGCCTTTATAGTTCCATCGGTTATTATATGTGTTAGGATAAATGTTAACAACTTTGGGATTTAGTGTGGTTACTGCTACCCTGTTGTCTGATAAAGTAAGAAAAGTTGTTATTTAAAAAAAAAAACATTAAAAAAAAGAATTTAAATGGTCTTGGGGACATTTTTTTCACTGAATGCATCCATTTTTTCCCATGCAGTCCACGAGCACCATCTGATGAAACTTTGAACAGAAGGCTTCATGTGACCATGCTAAATTCCCTTGATATCATAACAGTTCTTTTAATAGAGGATTTTGAGTCCTTCTGTTGAAAAGGCTTTATGTGACTCTCTTTGATCACTGCAGCTTTCAGTCCAACTGTGTTGATCAGTCATTTGAGATGATGCCACCAGGAAGCCGCCTTAGCCATGTTAGCAGTTCACTGCTGTACATCAACGACCGCTGCTTCTTAGTGACAATCCTTCTGATGTTTAAGATCCTTGAGCTGCAGGATGCAAGTCTATGCAAACGTGTAGCATTTCTGAAGCATGATTATTAAAGTTTAGTGAAAAAGACAGCGGCAAAGTATTATATGTATCTTGACATTTAAGCCGGGAAAAGTTGTTTTTTTACTTCAAATATCATGCCTGAAGTTTTTTTTTTGTGTGTTACGAATATATGAAATTTAAGACATATATCTATGTTCTATTAGATGTGTTGAAAATAGGTCTTTTTTGAGCATTTTCTTTGTTATCTGCAGATCGTTTTGTGCCATAGCTCTAGTTGAAAATAAGCATTTTTTTTTTAAGAATTTGCTGCAAAGATATTTTTAATTTTCTCATGGTTTGACGTTTAAGTGTCACTTACATTTACACTTATTTTCATATAGAGTGAAAATTATAACTCCCTTCTTCAAACATTTGGATCATGACTTCTTTGATATTAAACATTTCTGTGTGAAAATTTTATTTATTTCTCTAAATCATCATGCAGACAATGGTAAAAAAACTACTTGAAAACTTTATTGATACTAATTTCCTTGTGTCCTATTGATATTTACATGAATTGCCACTAACAAAGATGTCACATCATTTGTTTTTTTTTTTTCATATCAAAAAATCCAAGTAGGAATCTTAATTACATTATATAATATAATTAAAAATATACTGTAAATCATGTAAACTACTGCAAATCATTTTGAAAACTAGTAATATAGAAAAGATTAACGAAATCCATTATAGTGTAATCGTCTGATACCCTATGATGATCTACTGCTTTTGCTACATGCGCTTCAACTGAATAAGACAGCTCTGGGAAAAGTTCAGGATGTAATTTTCTGACTGTCTTCTCTTGTCCCTGAAGGTCAGCGGGAGGCACGCACACTGTCACTTTCTCTATGAGCTTCAGATGGCCCAAAAGGAGTGCTTGGCCGATCTGGTGGAGGAGCTTCCCCTACACACCAAAGGTAAAGTGGATTTATGTTTCATTGTCTAAATCTATTTACAACATCTGCTGTGTACAGTATGTTGAGTGGCTTGAATCTCAAACTAGATTTCTCAGGGAAATCTTTTTAGAATGTGTTTCTGGCCTGTAATGCATGAAGAGAAAGTGGTTGAGATTTCCTCTCGTTGCTTTCCGTTGACATTCAACATTTTTTTTTGGCAGATGTGAAGTCCCACGTAGTGTTGGCTGATAGTGATCGAGCTTCTTTAGCAGTTTTTAAGGTCAATTTGGAACATGGTATTTATATTATCTGTATTAGACGTGACCTACATCTTGTAGACGTATCTTTCTTAGTATAATTTGGCCAACGTTATCTCACAGTTTACTCTATTTAAAGAAGTCTCCAAGACAGCACTTGTTAAATGCTAAAATGCAATTAGTTTTCAGACAAAGACAAATTTAATGTTGCCAGGATTATAGCGAGGCATGCATTTCTCTGCAACAAGGTTACCCAGAGGTTTATGACGAGAGCTCTCGGATCCAATTTTGAAGCTTTTAAGGAGCCAGATGTTTTAGTGATGGCTCAATCCCGTGTTTCAGATGAGATTTGATGATTTCTTTATGCTTTTTCTGAGTATTAAATAACCACAGGGAACCCTGCTCCCTGTTTGTTTATTTATGTAACAAATTGAATGTTACACACGGGCATTTACTGTACACGCAAAAACCCAGGCATTCTGGCTTTTATTATTTCTTGATGTTTATTTTTCATCTTTGTGATTTGCAACTATAGAAGTGTGGGAAAACTGCCTTGACTGGGTTTGCTCTGTTGACAGCTGCATGTTGTCCATCTGTAGACAGATGTTCCGATTATTAGTAATTAACCTTGAGCATTTTAATGGTTGAAATGAGTGACATCTCTCAGGAGATTATCTGAAATAAACAGCTCAACAGACCGAGAACTGACCAATCAGAGGGATCGTTTACTGTATCTTGGACAATACATGTTGAGTGACTTGCTTTTTCTTAGAAACCTATTTCTATTCAGATCTGGCAGCTGCTTCAGAGGAGATCCAGCTGTTTAAAGCAAAGCTTCCTAAAAATGACAGTCATGTCTTTATTTATTTTTATAGTGTTCTGAACCCACACTGACTTGATTCTGTGGGACACAGTGCCGTTCATCTATTCAGAGCGGACTTTAATGTGTTGTGCTTTGTTGCAAAGTCCTATTCAACTAAAATGCTTTTCCTTACAAATGCTTTTCCTTACAAATGCTTTTCCCATGTAAAAGTTGTTTATCCACTGTATTTTCATGAAATAGGTAATTGAAAGACATCAATAATGTTTGAAATAATTCAAAATATTGCACTTTTGTGTTATTGTGTTGCTAGTTGTACAATCATTACTTCAGAAATACAGCACATTGTGGTTAATGTTTAAGTCGCCTGCTCTGAAATAGACATTTTGCTTTGTTTCTGAGAGTGTTTGAAAATGTACATGATGATTTATAGACTTAATGGGGAAAATATAAGCGTCTCTCCCATTATAAATGCATTGCATTCACTGAATTACATCCAATTTTAATTATTTCTGCTTCACAAAAGAGACATTAGCATTAGAAAATGCTTAAAAGCACCAGGTCTGCTCCTTTTTGGTGACTGTGTTAAAACTGAGCTTGTTTTTCACTTCCCACAGATAAGAATTTCTAGTTTAAAATATTGCATGATCTTTAATATTGGCATCATGAACTGAGAAATCAAACAGTTCTAGATTCAGGACTAAACGTAACGATTAAAATGTTGGTCTGTTATTAAACGGCTGTATTACCAACCAGCAGAACCTATTCTTAAAAAATAAAAGACACATTTCATTCTGAAGAGCGAGCCAATGTATGGAAAACCACATCTGTTTATCTCCGTTTTACTAAAGACTCAATTGAAAACCAAGGGAAATCTTTCACTGCATTTTATAAAGTTTAAGAAGCTGAGCTGTAACATTACTGGTATTAACGCAACCTCTATTTAACCCAGTTATGTCACGCTGTCAGTAATGGCGAAGGCAGGGTCAGTACAATCTCAGGTTTATTAACAATATTTGTGTGACACAAAATGATGATGTTGCTTTAAAGGAACAGAAAGAGGCTTATCGGCAAATCCAGAGTAGACCTGCACTTATAAATGATTCTACAACCTTACAATGAGTGAAAATGTGCTGCAACCATAACAAAAATTTACAATAAAGCACATTTCATTTCTTTTACCCACTCAGTCTCAATACATTTGTATAGACATACCACAAACCATTCCATATCTGAACATAGACCCTGAAAGTGTCTCTTCCTTGTGGACCAGACTGTCTTTAGGTTCCGCTCTGCTCTCACTCCATACTCACCCACTTCCCCCTTCGGGATCGCTCCAGAATATTTAGGTAAATGAATAACCAAATCTTTAGATTTAGTAATTTTATTGTTATTATATTCATAAACATATCTTTTAAGATTTCACAGTGACTCCAAAAGCGGTTTTCAACCATGGACGAAGGTTTCAGCCGTGTTCTGTCTTTCAGAACTGGCCGGAACTTTAATTATTGAATGTAAATCTTATCTGACTCCATATTTTATGGTTATTGTTTACCTTTATCATTAGCTTTGATTGAAGCTATAGTAAACTATATATTGATAATTGTTAATTGCTAATTATAGAAATGCACTTACTTGCTATAATTAACCCTTTAAACCTTTGTTACATTATGTGATACTTTAGAGCAGGGGTGTCAAACTCATTTTCACCAAGGGCCACATTAGCATCATGGCTGTACTCAAAGGGCCAGATGTAACTTATAAATGTAAAACAATGTAATCGAATGTAATGTAAAATAAATGTAACTACTCCTTAATGTTAAATAACTCATTATTTATAACTTATTCAAGTGACAATTCAGTTGCATAGAAACAATTCTTTGCTTGTTGTTCTAATATAAATCCTTTTGATTTTTGTCACCTTATGAAAACCCACAAAACTCCATCAATGAAGGATCCAACTGTCCAAGTGAATAAAGAAAAATAGCATAAAACAGAACTGCAAAGAACATGTGACACATGTGGCATTTTACAAAAAAAGGCTGCACACGGCCTTGCATCCAAGTTAGTCTTTGATGAGCTGCTGTCCTTGAACACACTAACACAGTTCATTTTTTGCATTTTTCCCTTCATTAGTCCAACCAAGCCCACATTTCCTTCACACATTGTCGGTGCACCATCTGTAGTTAATCCCACAAAGTTTTCCCACTGCAATGCATTTTTACTGACGGACTTCTGCAGCACATCAAAAATGTCATCGGAGGCACCATCTCGCAGTATGGCAGCAAGCCAGCAGATGACATTTATCTGAGCTCATTGGTGTAACTTGTTTAGCGAAAAACAAACAAACAAACAAAAAAAACCCCTCACAGACTGAAGACATAGCATATCAATCATCATATTTTATCATCAGGCTCAAGAAACTGATCACAGATAAACTATTAACTGTGCCCATTTCACATCTTAAAATTTATTTTAGCGTGAGAAATCGGAGTTGTGGCGTGAGAGATCACTCAAATGCGTGAGTCTTACATTCAATGCAAGCAGCTCTGCAGTTTCACTCGTGAGTAGGCCAAAGGCATTGTGGGAAATGTTGGTTTTTTTTTTCGTTATCTTTTTTTTTAGACACTCAAAACTTTTAAGCTCTCACGGGCCACATTAGATTACATGGCGGGCCACATCTGGCCTGCGAGCCTTGAGTTTGACACATGTGCTTTAGTTCTTAGCATTTAACATTATTGTTGAAAGTGCTTAGAGAGTAACCAGTGACAAGATTGAACATCTCAATTTATTAACATGTAGTAAGTTACATAGTGAACAGGCAAAAGAATACCAGGAGGTTACATGATCTGAAATAGCTCTAACCTTCCAGATCACAGGCTTTTCATTGAATGAAAACCAGCGAGGGCTTCCTGACCTCTGCCTATCATTCCGTATCCAGGTATCCTTCCAATCCGAGTCCACTCCCACGGGATGGTCTAGTTGAAATGTAAACAGACAGCATGTTTGAGAGACCGTGTGACCATATATGCTGTTTCTGTCAGAGGCAGATTGCATTAAAGCAATCACATATGTTGATTGTAAACCTTTTTCCACCTTTGCACCACAAAGCAGTTTCAAAGAGTGATTGAGAATCTTATCTTGAATGTTACAATATAAATATGTATATAAATATAGACATAATGATTCACAATCTTACATATGCATTAGATTAACAACAATTAACACAAATTGATAAACTAACGCTAATAAACACAAGACTAGCGCCCTTTGAGTACATCTGTGAAGACACAGACTTCTTGAACTTGGAGGGGTTCTGGAGCGACAAAAAACCCAGCTTTTTAAAAAATCTGCTTCTAGCTCCATGCAAAAATCAACCCTTGCACCACTCACATTCACTATGTGAACTGGTCTAAAGGGAGCAGTACTTTTCTGTTTTTAGTTTTTTTGCAGTTAATTAAAAGTCAAACTTGATGTGAGTTCCATGCAGCATTTGTCATGTTCAAATGAACAAATTCCCTTTAAGGAGCAGAACTCCTGGTAAATGATTACAGCCCTTATCTAGTCTCATGTGTCCTGTCAAACACATGTCAAGTTTCTCACTAGAAGGAATGCTACTGTTTCTGCCGAATGCAATGGCCTTTTAGTAACGTAAGATGAAGGTATTCCCAGCGTTTATTTTCATGATATCTTTTCTGTTTCAGGTTGCAGAGGGATGTGGGACAACATTTCTTGCTGGCACCATGCAGATGTTGGAGAAGTGGTCATCAATAGCTGCCCCACTGCCCTTAAAAATCTGTTTACCAGAGATGGTAATTATCACCTGAATAATCACAAATGTTTAATTGTGAAATGTAGACACAAATTTCCCACATTCCTAAGCGTTTATTCGAATCATTCCTAGCAGTGAAAATAGCAGTCTCATAGAAATATTATAAAGCGTTTCATGTCTTTATTTCGATTGGGCAGGGTTTGGAAAGAGAAGACACTAGTTATTAATCTTGATAAAGTGATGCAAGTAGACATATCTAAACAGCATTTAAATGAATAACCGTTTGACATTCTGTTAATTTATTAATTATAAGCATCTTAAAAAATTGTTTTGAAGGCTTTTTTTTAACAAACGCAGTTTTATTTTAGTTATTTACATTTACATTTATGCATTTGGCAGAGGCTTTTATCCAAAGCGATTTACATTTGAATGAACATATTTTTTTCTGTCAGTTCTTGCTTTCCCTGGGATTTGAACCCACAACCTTTTCGTTGATAGCACAATGCTCTACCAACTGAGCCACAGGAATTATATAATTATAAACAAGCTCTGAAAATACTGGAACTCTTATTTTGAAAAGTTTTGATTACAGTACACCCAGCTGCTAATTTATGCATGCAAGAGAGATAAAATATGTTCCTGAGCATCCATCTGTAATCGGTTTGTTGCATAATGCGTTACAGAATAAACACCATAAAACAAGTGCTGTGTTTTGTATCACAGGATGGCATTTTCTTATAAACCACAGATTTAATGACCACATAAATCCAAGAGTGACTCCCTTCCCGAACATTTCCCATCTGAAATTAAATAAATATTTGTTATTTGACTGAATATTTTTGTTATTAAGTAATTAAATGTTTTTATGTTCATTACAGTGTTCTTAATGACAGATAAAATCTTAATGTTCTTGTTGTGAGAAATGTGTCTCCTCTAAAAGTTTTTTTTTTAACTTCTTGCTGTATATGAACTTTTTCTACAATGAATGTCCTGTCTGTCAGTTTCCTTTTATATATATATATATATATATATATACTGGTCCAGCAAAATGTGCTTTTATAGCTGCAATAATACACTGCCTCTGAAATGCAAGCCTTGTGTTAATGAATAGAGTGAATTGCCCTGATTGTGATTGTGAACGTGCATGTCAGCGATTGTGAGTAAATTAATGAGTAAGGGAGTAAACTGAAGGCTGTAGTGAGTGAATCATGCCATTCCCCCTCTCCTCTGACATGCTCAGTGACCCGTGGCCCCTGAGCTGAGGGCATAGAACCAGCACACTTTTCTTCCTAAAGAGAAGTTGTCTGTCAAGCTCCAGAGTGTGGGAGAACACAGAGCTCTGCTTCCCCAAATAGTCTGTTTTTAGCCTTCCTTTAACCTTCTGCCATAGATAGGCTGAGCAGGAACTCAGGAACACATGGTGCTTCTGGATCTATACCGAGTTAAAGAGCCAAATTAGCTCAGAGCATCTGGCAACACATGCTGAACTGTGGTGTTGTAGCACTCGATTATCTTTTCCAATCAAGCTTTGTGATGTATGAGGGAAGTTTTTACAGATGAATCATTGTCATCTGCATCATTTCTGCTCCATTAACAGCTTCCCCAGACATTATCGGGTTCTATTTCTGTAAAGAAGATCTGAAATAAGCGTTGAACTTTTTCATTGTGCTGTTCTGAGGGATGAATTTCCTATTGTTTGACTGAGGTTAATGGATTGTGAGGGTTTGAATAGATATCCCATTTTTGAGGTTCAGTTGAGCCCAAATTTTTGGTGAGGTGGGATCTTTTTTCTTCAGCTGAGCTTGTGGATGTTTCATAAAGGGCTTTCAGTTCAGAGTTTAGAGTCAAAGTTATCCAATATTTAGGGCTCAAGCACAGAAGGTGCATAGAACCCTGCTGTAGTTGTTTAGAATATTATTGTTTCACAGCTTTTGATGCATTTTTAAGGGCACCAAAGTGTCACAGAATTTTGCAGACACATCAGAACGTGAATATGTTTGATTGGGGTTTGAAATGGCTAAAATGGCTCTATAGCTCCATCTAATGCATTTCTGTTTATGGTGGGCTAACAATTTATCGTAGGTGAATGAAATGTGGCGCACATGTGTAGTGTACCAAGACTTAAATATATGTAATATGGATCGCGTTTCCAAAATCAACAGGGAGTTGGTTATTTCGCAAAACCCCTAAAAATGGCCACTTTTGCTCATGTCATACTTTACCACACATGTCCCAGAGATTTTTTCTGTTCATCTCCAAACTCCAACATTCGTCTTAAATTATGTTGTTTGTTAAAGTGTGAAGTTTTTTTGACTTTGTTAAAATGTGGCTGTCGCAAGTTGTTTTACCTCAGCCATGCAGTGTCTATGTCTTAACTATGTTAACAATCCATGTCTGAACTAATCTACAGTGTAAACTCTCGGTTATAGCACCACCAAGTGGAAATACGTCATTTAACTTTGATAAGGTACTTCTTTTTTTCAGATTTTGACATGTTACAAGAATATCGGCCAAAAGAATAACAGAAAAATCACAAGCACCTCAATCACGGCACCCCCTAGGGGTCACACCTGTTTAGTACTCTTGGTTGAATATATTTTCTAAATAGGGATGGGCCTTGTGCATATTGCGACAAACTGGCCACAGAGAGTTGACGGTGTTGGTGGTGCTGGAGCCCTTTGATCGCTGCTAAAAGCAGAGTTGTTTATTTTGTAACTGAAACATTCTATGGTGCATGCTAATAGTGATAACATCTATTTTTAATTCATTCATTCATTTTCCAACCCGCTTATTCCCTTTTGGGGTCACAGGGGTCTGCTGGTGCCTATCTCCAGTGCACATTGGGCCAGAGGAGGGGGTATACCCTGGACATTTTTAATATATTTTTAATATATTCATTAATACAAAAGACTGCTGCAGTGGCAATATGGCAAGTAAAAGGTATGGCAGAATATTGAGAAACAATACAGTTGTGTATCATGAAAAACTGTTTATTCTGTTTGAGCAAGGCCAGTTTGAAGCTGCCTTGAAAGTACTGGGTCATAAAATATGTCAACAAAGGAATAAAATGGACATAAAACACCTTAAACTCCTCTTTGCTGAAGCAAGATAAGAGTGAAAACTACTACTGAGGAATGTACCATGTCTTACCTAGAACTTTCAAGAAGTGTGTATGATTGGTTGAGATTAGGGACTATTTGCATGTTTCTCCAGCAACACTTTCAAGAAAAAAGCAAGACAAAAAGAGCAGAGGTGTGGACTACAGAGGCCTGCTTCAGGCAGATAAGTGGCCTTTAGGCCTAAAAATGCTTGAATTTTTTTTTTTGCAACACTCAGATAAACCTTTTCTTTTGGAAGATATTGCACGAAGCTTCACTCGCTGTAGATTTTCAATGGTTCCTATTTCATGACAGCATGAGGGCAATGCTGCCAGTCTAACACTTACGAAATCCATTTCGATAAATTTGAGTAAAGTGTTTTCTTCACCACAAAAGTGGTTAGAGGAAAATCTAGATTTTGTCTTCCAAACTTTCACAAAGCATCTCAAAGGCAAATTTAAAAAAATTGAAAGTTATTTTAAAAAAAATGTCCCTATAATTCCTATAAATCCAAGGCATCAATTTCAATGTTTTTTTTAAACCATTCTAAATAAAATAACAAACGACATCAATATTGAATCAAGTGACTGGCTGACTGGTTATCGGTTAAACAGTCCCAGTACCCACACGCAGTCATTGCTTGTGGAGTTATTTGCTGTTGGGTCAGGTGAGTCTGTGTCCCACAGTCTCTCCTGTCCTCTGCTGTTGAATTTTGGACTTCTCCACTGGACTTTTTTGACTGTGATCAGATGGAAAATGGCTTGATTCTGTTCTGTCTTTGTGGAATGGTTATTAAGTGATTCAAAACTTTTGACAGCCAGCATTTTTTCATCTCCTTACCGCTTTGTCTTTTTTGTGCTGTATTTGGTTTAGTCAAATGCGAACACAATACACTTAAGATTTGGCACAAACTTGTTATAGTGTTATAGCGGCTGTAAGAAGTTAGTGGTTGATTTATTTAGCATTGTAGCTTGTAATTGACTCCAGTAACTCAGTAAAGAAGGTGCAAAATTGTTCCATGTGCAGGTTCATTCCTGTGTCTGTTGATGCTTTCATGTGACATAAGAATTCTGGACTGATGTGACATGTGGGAGGAAAGTCGTTGTCCATCAGGCATGTTCAGCACAAAGCTCTGGTCCTTTGCTTTTGTGGGTCTGAAAAGCAATTCGACACAGCTCTGTTGCTCTGCTTTGTGCTCCAGCAAAGCACTTATGCTCCTGGACAAATGCATGTTTGATTACCATTCTGACTGCAAGATAAGAGCTAGCTTGATGATGCAAATCAGGAAATGGCAGTGAATAGCTTGAATCAGAAGATTTGTCTTTTTAAAAATGTACCTTCCCGCACCTGATGTGAGCTGGACCCCGTTGACCCTGAAAGGGAATAAACAGGCAGGACAATGAATGAATGAAAGGATCTTCTCTTGTCATATTCGTGTGTTATAGAGCCTGTATGTATATGTGTATTTTATGTGTGGGTGTGTTCTGGGGGTGCGTTCCGGGGCTGGACATAGACAAAAATAAATCTCCTTGTTGATACTTGCCAGGAGAGTTTACATTCTCTCCCGCACATAAGCAAAGTGCTCTGCAGTGATGTAGTTTTGCACTCCTTCATGTTGGACCCCAGGAAACTCTATTAAAAATGCATTCAGCTTTTCTCTCAGTCCTAAAATATAAATTAGTCATATGACAGGAAGCTTGGTAACACTGGATTTGTTCTTAGTAAATAAACAGTATTACCTGGCACAGGAGTCTGAAGCTCTTGGTGAAGTGAGAAAAAAATATTTCTATGCATTCTGATCAGTTTTCACGAGCACTAACGCAGCACACGTTGCATGTTTTCTAAAAAAAAAAAATTAAATAAAGGACAAACATTAGAACCAAGGGTCAAAGCTAAAAACGGCTTCTAAATTGAAATGGTTCATGCTCAGAGAACCTGCATTTCCATCCGTGTTTTTATGCATATTGTTCAATATTGCATTAAAAAACTTTGATGGAAGCACCAAGATGCTTATACATTTTGAAAATGGTCATCAAAAAATAAACTTTTTATCTGATAAAAAATGCTCATTACCAAATAGTTTGTTCCTTTACCAAAGTTTATTCAACACAATGGCAATGTTTTTTTCTGGGACCCATAGACCAATATCTAAAACAACCAGTAATTTATAATATACAAAAAAAGGCCTTCTCCTAACGCAGCAACATCCATGTTTCTTTTGATATTTGACACTGGTTTATCAGTGAAGATTTTATTCTCTATGACTGGTTAGATGGAAACAGTGGTTTATTCCCAATATTCCCAATTCCCAAAAACATGGTCCTGTGATTCCTTCTTTTGCCCAGTGTGAGTTTCACCGGCAAAGCCTCGCGACCCTAAAATAGATACATTCAATATTCTTTCAGATTATTAAAAGTAGGCGTTCAGCCTGAATTGAGCTTCTAGTTCAGCACTCTGTTGTGTGTTCAGTAGAATTGTGAAAGCATGGAGATTCACTTTCTGCAGCCAGCTGCTCCTCTCCAGGTGTAATGCTGTTGATTGATGTGTTTTCGGTGTGTAGGAGGCTGTTTTTGTTACTGAGAGTATTAATAAGCCTACATGCAGATGGTTTAGTGCTTGAGACATAAATACAGTGTATTAATACTTCACAATCATCCTCTGCCATGATTGGATGCATCAGTGGTGTTCAGAACTCTTCCATTATCTCTGGTGGCTTATGGGTTTACAAGTGTAATGCATGTGCTGTAGATGGAGATGTGAAGGTAATTGCACCTAAAGGCAGGAAGCAGAGCGAAGGGATTTCACTGTAATCAGAAGAGAACATATAGGCTATAATTATACGTTTGATGCTTGGATAAGAGCTTTAATTCTACTATTAGCTTTTAAATGTATACATTTATATAACGGCTGAAGTAGTAGAACTTTCATTTGAAATGTACAATGAAATTGTGACTCAACGAACAAACGCATTGTGGGTTTTCCAGGATTTATACATGCAGATTGTGCTTCACTCTCTTGATCTCAACTTTATTCTCAAAACTAATCTCTACATTGTTTGAAAAATTTACATTTTGTTTATGCCAAAGAGTTTATTTTTCTCAAATAAAAAAGTGAAATGAAGCAAGTGAACATAATAAGAATTAAAGTAATAAATGGATAATCATTAAAGATCAACCTTTACATCCACAGTGAAATCCTGAGATTTAAATGAACTACATTTTTTTAAATCTATCAATGACCATTCTTTCTTTTAGTTGTTTTTATCTCTTGTTTCTGTTTTTTAGTTAAGCTAGTTAAAAACAAATGCTTACTAATTATTTGAAATATTCTCATCAATTACCCCCTCAAAGTCTTAGGCCTTTTTGAGCATTTTTTGCTTCTTTAAAATTACTTTTGTGGCAATGCTTGGGATAATTTTTCAACCTCAGCGTCTTTTTTTTTTCATTATATTTCATTGAAATTCCACAACATTTCAAATATTAAATGTTGATAGTTTTTACTGCAAAAGTTTCAAGAATTTAGTTCAAGAACCCTACGTTTTGTTATCCACTCATAATTTAAAAGGAACGACTGCTTTCGCAAAATGTAGTTGAGTAAAAAGTAAGATATTTGACTTTGAAATTAAAGTAAAAAGTCTCCTCAAATTAAAATACTTCAGTAAAGTAGAGATACTTAAAAAGCTACTTAAGTACAGTAACAAATTACCTTTACTTCGTTACTGCCCACCATTGCCTTGGACGAGACAGAAATTGGCTTTTTTCCTGAAATGTTCTGTTTCTAAAATTGATTTTGTGGAAGGGTAACTGGGCCAAACTTTTACAATCACCAAGGGTTGAAATACTACTTTGCTCACTGTACTCTGTGTATTGTTTATTGTGACCAGATACGTATTTGGACCCAGAAAACAAAGAGGGATGACTCAAAAATGATTTTATCATTTGATTTGTTATGAAACTGAACAATGGCACCCTGAGTATTAAATTTGATTAACTCGTATTTGTGGTTCATTTTCACTCTTTATCATGTGCATTGTTGCAGAGCATTACCTACCAAACTCTCCTGAGGGTTTGCTGTCAGTTTAAATTGCCATTAATCACTGTGATAAATAGTCTGTTAACCAAGAAATGTCTGTTTGTTCTAGGGATCATTAATAGGAACTGCACCGCTGAAGGCTGGTCTGAAGTGTATCCCAGTATACACAGTGTGTGTTTTGAGCCCACCCCGAATGCAACCAAGGTGAGTAACTGAGTTTGTGTGGCCAAATGTCCTGAAAACAAGTTTTTGAGTCCACATAGTATTTAGGATCATTGTACTAAGCATCCTGAAGGGGTTACGCTTGAATGACATCAGCAAAGGGAGATATACTGTCTGAAAGGCACTGTTCTTTGGTCTATTTGGGAGCAAACCACATAAAACTAGCTGTGCTTGGATGCTAAGGGCACTTCAGGAAGACCATGAACCTTTTAGTCTCCAATTTCTAGTCTGCATCAATGCCAGCTGGGACTGCCTCTGGGGTAGAGACTGTGTTTGCGTTTGTTTGGAGATGCAAGTGCACACATGCATGCATCTGAGTGTATCACAGACAAATACTCATAGAAAGCACAGGACTTTTAGAAGAAGCAAGTAGCTGGCTCAAACATATTTCCTTGGGCTTTTAACCAAATTGTTCTCAGTAATAAATTTCTTCTAAGAATACCAATGTTTTTTTTTAGAATTGATTGATGTTGAATGAAGACTAGCGAGCCAAAAAGAGTGAGATGATGATAAGAGAGGGGAGATGATAACGAAGAGGGGCTTTTGTTCTTCGGTGCATAAAAAATAGTTACATATATCTTCTTCTTTTTGTATATATATTGTATTTATGTATACCCTTGTCTCATTAAATGATTAATCCTGAAATAGTCAGTCTCCAAAGAAAATGACCGTTTCATCCTGCCATTTTTCTTTGGAAACAAATATTGAATATTTAAATGGAATCTCTTCAGGGCAGAAACCATGTAAGTAGCTTCTCTTGAAGTCCACGTGTTTACAACAATGAACTTTTTCAGTTGTATGTTTTTAGCCCAAATGCTCTCAGTGTAAGCTTGTGGAGTGAAGCATTTGAGGGCAGAGTGATTCTAAAACTAAAATATATGGATTTTTAGTAAGATATTTTAATCTGGTCTTCAAAACTGGAAGGGCAGAGAAGGAGCACAGCATTAGGAAATTCTTTAGAACAAACTTGTTTCTTAAAGCGAACAATGCTCAGCCTTCTTTGTGAAGTCGTCAACAAAACGAGCTCTAGGGACCAGCGAACCCATGTTGACTTCTCTCACAAGGAGGTAGTTGAGAGTCTGGTAAACTTGAGAACAAGACTGGAGAGTAGGAAAAGAAGATAACCCAGCAGAGACACAACAAAGAGTGAGAAGCAAGGTGGCCAGAACTGACTATGGAGGGTCAGTGGGTGTGAACTGTAGGTCGGACAACTGAGGAGGGGCATTGTTAAGACTTTCAAATGTAGGAGATGGATTGGAAGTGTTTTCTGGTTGCTTTATCTGCGTGATTGTGAGACTGGTGGCTAAGGGAAATTTAGAAGTTAACCCACACAAGAACGGAAAGAACATGCAAACTCCTCAAACCGGCAACCTCTCACTGAAAGGCCACAGTGCTACCTACTGCACCACACAAGAAAATAGTTTAAGAATTTTAATTCAACCACAGCAACTTATCAGAATGAAAAATCCTTCAGCTTTTTTAGTAGTCTGCAGAATTCAATGGCACTATTCAATTATTGGCTATTTAACTGTCAAAAATCTTTGTAATTATGCTAAAATAAGCATAACTAAACAAAATTCAATGATGGCACCTATCGCAACAATGAGCAGAATCAATGCAAGGTTTATCACACCCCCTAATTGTTGTCCTGGGCTTTTTGCAACACTTTAGACTATTTGAGAGTGTGATGCGAATTTAAAGTATGTTTTGTGAGAGTGTTTTGATTTGTTTTAATGAGAGTTTAACATGATTTGAAGCATTTGTGCCAGGTCACCATGATGAGAGCATGATTTTTCTGTGCAACTATCCAGAACATAGATAATGAAAACATGAAAGATTTGTTATTTGATGATTTTCCATTAAGAGATTGTTTTCTTTATTTTTTTTTCTCAATCCTGGCCGTGGTAGACTCGTCTTTCCAAACAGACACCATCAACATTTTTTAACTAAAAATCATATTTTTTTACTTATTTGGTTTCGATTAGTTGGATTTCTTTCTGGTTTGGTAATATGAAGTAGATTTTCCTGTTATTAAACCAGTGAGCTGACCTCTAACTGACCTTTGTGTGTCTGACTTCATGTCTACACATGAGTTAAAGGGGGAGAAACACCTGGTGATCTAATTTGTTTCGCTCCTTATTGCTCTGCTCTCTTACTTGGTTGTCGGAGGAGGTTTCATAGACTTAATTGATAGTCATTAATAAGACAAAAATGTACATATTTTCCATCAAAGTTTTGTTTTTAAACCCTTTAGTCGTGAGAATATGTCATGATGTGCTTTACTGTTTTTACCCATGAACAAATTTGCCATAAGATTTGAGGCATGATTCAGCCTTCATGACATTATTTATAAAATAAATGCTCTTAATAGTTGAGTGCGATTTAATAGGAGCCCGGAGCTTTGGGAATGTAGGGAACTAATGGAACGCTGGGAACTTTAAGCTTCCCTCTTCATATGCTGGCTGCTGTATGTAGAACCTGTCATTTTGACAAAACTGAGCCGTCTCCAGCATAATCAGATGAAACCTCCTCAGCATACAAACTTAAACAGTCAACTGAGGGTAAAAAGATTATCTGACACTGAAACTAAATAAGGCTTTAAACCAAAAAGTTTAGTGGCATTTTTAGTTATTAGCAACTCATAAACTATTAAAATGTCCCAGATTCACGTAAGATTGAAAGTTCAGGTATTCTGAATGTAACATGTGCAGTTGAATAAATTATGATGTATAAATGTCTAGGCTTGGTTGTACACCAAAATGACATTAAACCACAGCAGGGGGAATATCGTGTTCATTTAATTCAGAAAATAAAATTTGACTTAAAAATGCTCAGGCCATAGATGTTGTAAAATCAGGGAATGTGAGAGGGCTTTTTCATTGGAGTGTGAACGCATAGGTCAAAGTCTGTAATGCTTTCATGCCTGTCAGACAGTTGAAGTGTAGATCAGAGGAGACATCATGACACATCAGCCTGCGCTGATTGGCCTGATGATGAGAAGAGATGCAGGCCGTGACTGATGCAGCCTCGAATTTCTGCAAATGAGCCAGTTTGAGGCTATAGACACAAAAAGGGGATGATCCAGCATAGAAATTGGATTTGAACTGGATTTCATTAGAGCTGTTTGACATCTCACTGAGCAGAACCACTGATTTACTTAGTGTATGCATCGTGTCCTATACACATTTTTGAGTCATTGTATGCATCGTAATTCTTGACACATGCACAGTTCTCTCAGTTTCTCACCCCCACTCCATTGGTTAAATTAACAAAGATCACTTTGTTTTAAAACAGCAACTTTTATAAACAATACATAAGTACATCTAAATAATAAATTAAATACGTCAAACTTAATTATTAAACCAATTGTATTCGGAATTCAAAATTTTTTTGTGCTGTCAACCGAATCGCACAATTTTTGCAATTAAAAGACAAAATATTGGATATGTGAATAATCAATGTAAACTTAGGACAAAGAAACTATTGAAAATTAAAAATCCAATTCTTAATTTTTTGTTTAACGTGTAGCACAGATTTTCTCATGTAAACAACATACCTGCAATAAACCATCAATATCTCCAAATTAACTGTTGGCTTGAGAGCCATTTTTATCATAGTTTTTTAATCACAAAAACAAATAATATAAACACAAAAGGAAACATAAAATACCCTTGTAGGGAAAACCTGAATAACATAAGACCTCTTCAAAGGAGGAGGAATAAACTAAATGACCAGGCCTTGTTCACAAACTCACTATAGTCACACTGAAAATTGGCGTTGTGGGTAAACAGAATTAGCGATCATGTGACAGAACTCCGATCACGTGACCAAGGCGGAAGTAAGTACATGGGGAAAACTTTGATATTGGTGAAAATGCAGAAAATAAAGGCATTACTATAACAGACTGTGACAAAAAAACTCCCATACTTCTTTGGACGTTGAACACACAGACATACACAAAAACAAACTGCAACCTAGTCAATTGCATTTATTCTTTGAATGTGTTAAATATTTAAAATTAATCACACTAATCTTTAACACACTGATTTTAAAAGCACTATTTTATTAATGATGAGACATGCTCAAAGGCATTAAATATGAAGTCTTGCATTGTGGGTGCAGTTGTGTTCTTGTGTTAATACTTCTACTTCCTTGGATCATAATCATGATATTTATAGCTTCAGCCTATAGTGAAAAACATATGCTCTTGGCCCTGCCACAAAAGACATTTAAATAATGATTCCAATTACTTTTGGAAATGCAATATCCAGAGGTGAAATTATTGCATGGTGTAAAGGTCCACAAATGGAAGTGTGAATAAGTGGTGTATTCTGAGAAATCTTAATGGCCACCCCATGCGCTTCTTCCAGTTGTGTAATTTTAAAAACATATTGTTCAGTGGTGTACGGTGGGTGTTACACAATGTAAAGCCCAGCAACAGACATATCGACTGAGAGCTCATTGACACCGGCTCACTTCACTTTGCCCTAGAGAGAAGCTTTCAGGCTTGAATTTTAGCAGCACACAAAGGGCATAGCAGAGGGCAAGCTTAAACATATACATTACCTTTACACTGTCTTGCTGTTGACTTTGTAACAAGACATCCTGTTCAGGAACAACAGGAAACTCCGACCACAGAAAGCACAGGTTTATGCAAATTGAGAGAGGTAGTTTGTGCATTGGTCACGACTTAAGCAATGTGCAGTCCAAAAGAGACCTCATCGCCCAGAAACTAGCGGAGCATTGCTTGCGGGTATACCGCTGATTAGTAGCTTATCACTGAGTAGTTGGTGAGCAATGTGACTTATGTAATAAACAACAATTCTGCAATTTCCATGTATAAAATTGTAATTGTACATCTATATAAAAGCCCTGCTATCAAATTATGTGCATTATCAGTCATGAACGAGGAACACCATGTGCTTTTTTGCATTGCGGCTTTGTATATGCGCCCAAAGCGGTTCATGAAATAAACCTATCACAGTCAACATGGCGAATTACATGGAAAATACTATCCTCTTGTTGGATGCTGCTTCTCATTAGCATAAAGTTATACATTTTAAAACTTACGTCGATTAACGCTGACAACGCCCACAAGCCGACATCAGCGGTTGCTCAAGATCTTGTCGCCGACAGTCGCCAGTCTCTCCGTAGCTGCTTGTCTCTTTTGTTCTGCACGCAGCTTAATGCTTCAAGTTTCATAATCAAGAAGCAGTTCACCATAATTCTAGTCACTAACATTTCCTCTTGTGGTTTGTTTTGAATTGTCTCTGCCCGGGGCACTCAATAGGCGGTCCATATCCTCACCCTGACACTGTTGAATTTGGATCGACGTCAAAACTAACATGCTAATTTAATCATAATCTAAATTCGTTTTCAATGGAGCACGCAACTGTGATTCCGCGACATACTTCTTTGCGGATTGTTTTAGCTGCGTCATCTATGTCCAATCACAGCAGCTGTATTCTCACAGAACCGGATCTTCCCAGAGGAGGGCTGATGTTTATTGCAGGTTTATTTAGTGAAGACTGTCCATAGGTCAGTTTGACCGACTTGTCAAACAACCAATCGCTGTTCGTTTTGCCGCACAAGAATGTCATCACAATCTGGTTGACATACAAATTCATTCGGCTAACAGGTCAAAACGATTCTTTTTGACGCCAAAAACTGCCTTAAACAAATCTCCTGGATGTCTTTCAAGGAGGGTAGGCCGTGAACTTTACATACTTTTGTGAGTCCAATGTTAAGATGTTCTTCGTAAACGCTTATTTTCAGTACACACAATCGTACGCGTACAGCTGCACTTTGTTTCCCGGCAGAACGAAAACAGTCGCTTCTCCCAGAAATTCGGTTAATGTAAACCAATCATATTGCGACTTCAGGATTCTCAGAGTGTTGCCTGAAAATTGTTCCAAATGCAGGTTTGCTTCACATATACAAAAAAAAACACTCCTTCGGCATTGAACAATGACGCCAAAGTGAACGGCCCCTAAGAAGCTGTGAATAAGAAGCTAGATTTTTACAGAACAACAAAAGTGCTAACTGGCCAGAGGTGAAAATGACGAACCAGAGTATGATGCAGGATCATATGAAACGATCTTTACCCACAACAGAGTTTAAAAATTGAGTATATAACATTTTAACAATTGAAATACAAACCATTGATAATACAGTGAACCCTCGTTTATCATGGTAGATAGGTTCCAGAACTAGCCGCGATAGCTGAAAATCCGCGAAGGAGGGACACCATATTTACAGTATTTATTTAACAGGTTATCAGTATTCAGACTTTTAAACAGTCAAAACACCAATCACAGGCGAAAGTACTGTATCTAATTAGCGTTTCATGTTCAGTTTAATTTTATTAGTACTGTAATGAATTATCGTATGAATTTTTGTTTAATTTCAGTTTGTACTGAATTATATGTCATAATGCAATGAACAAAAAGTACTAGCAGATAATAACTCTTAATGATTAATGAAATATTTGGGGGTCTCCATATATCGCGACTATGTTTGAAATTTCTGGAAAATCTGCTATAAATTTTCTCTTATAAAATACATACGTAGTGGAAAAAATCTGCAAAGTTGTGAATCCGCAATAGTCGAACTGCGTAGTAGCGAGGGTTCACTCTATACAGGTTATAACATAATACACATTATAACATAATACATAATATAAGAGGTTATAACATTAGTAAGAGGTTAAGTTACAGATGTTTTGCACTTTATCCTCTCCAGTGCTCTAGTAACATAACAACTCAGATTCTCAAAACATATTTTTTTTGTGTATTAAATCCATATTTTCTCTTGTGCATATGCATATGCATTTACCAGCAACGACCCTGCCTCTGTCTGGAGGGGCCTAAGGCAGCTAAGTAGCAGCAAACCAAAGCCTTCTCAAGGCGTGAACGATCCAAATCTGTGTGAAAGACTGAACCAACACTACCACAGATTTGAATGCAAATCAGCCACGGACACCTCTGCTCCCCATCACAACACTAAGCCCACTCCATCAAAGATCCACACTGACCCTCCCCCCACCCCCCCTGCCCTGAAGATTGATGAACAGGATGTGGCGAAGCGGTTCAGAAGACTAAACCCGCGTAAGGCCCCCGGACCCGACGGCGTGTTACCTGCAACCCTTCGACACTGTGCGGCAGAGCTGGCTCATGTCTTCACAGACATTTTTAACACCTCCCTGGAGTCATGCCATGTGCCATCCTGTTTTAAGTCCTCCACTATAGTCCCGTTCCCCAAAAAAGCTCGGATCACAGGACTAAATGACTACAGACCGGTGGCATTGACGCCTGTAGTCATGAAATCCTTTGAACACCTAGTCCTGCCCCACCTCAAGACCATCACCGCCCCCCTCCTGGACCCATTGCAGTTTGCCTACAGAGCCAACAGATCTGTAGACGACGCTGTCAACCTAGCCCTCCACTACACCCTGCAGCATCTGGATTCCCCGGGAACCTACGCCAGGATCCTGTTTGTGGACTTCAGCTCTGCTTTCAACACCATCCACCCAGGCCTACTCCAGGACAAGCTTTACCAGCTCAACGTGCCCGACTCCCTCTGCAGGTGGATCACAGACTTCCTGACGGATAGAAGGCAGCACGTACGGCTGGGGAAGTCTGTCTCGGACACTCTGACAATCAGCACGGGAACCCCTCAGGGCTGTGTACTTTCCCCCTGGCTCTTCTCCCTGTATACCAACACCTGCACCTCCAGTCATCAGTCCGTGAAACTCATCAAGTTCGCAGACGACACCACCCTCATCGGGCTCATTTCGGAGGGTGATGAGTCTGCTTACAGGCAGGAGGTAGACAGACTGGTGACCTGGTGCATCAGCAACCACCTGGAGCTAAACGCCCAGAAGACAGTGGAGATGATCTTGGACTTCAGGAAAGTCACAGCCCCTCCGTCCCCCCTCACTCTGGCAGACCCTCCTGACTACCCCATCACCATAGTGGACTCCTTCCACTTCCTGGGCACCACCATCACCCAAGACCTCAGGTGGGAGCCGACCATCAGCTCCCTTATCAAGAAGGCCCAGCAGAGGATGTTCTTCCTGCGGCAACTGAGGAAGCTCAGGCTGCCGACCAAGATGCTGGTGCAGTTCTACACGGCCACCATCGAGTCCATCCTCATCTCCTCCATCACCGTGTGGTTTGCTGGTGCCACCTCCAGGGACAAATTAAGACTGCAGCGTATTGTACGTGCCGCTGAGAAGGTGATTGGCTATAAGCTCCCATCTCTCCACGACCTGTACGTCTCCAGGGCCCGAGGACGCGCAGGTCGGATCACAGCTGACTCTTCCCACCCTGGACACAGACTATTTGAGCCTCTCCCCTCAGGCAGGAGACTACGGTCCATCCGGACCAGAACCTCCCGACACAGGAACAGCTTTTTCCCCTCCCGCCATAAGACTCTTGAACACCAAATGACCACAAACCCATGGACAACACTTGCTATTTGCACTATTTTCTTTGCACTATCTGCACAATCCCCACCATTGTCCCAATGTACAAAGCATAGTTATCTGTATAGTTTTTTATTGTTTATAGTATTTTTTCTCTTTTTTTAAATATATTGTATTCTATTTCTTTTATTTTACTTACATATACTTCACTTTATTATTTATTATTTAGTACGTGTTTTGCACCATCACCAAAAAAAATTCCTAGTCCTTGGAACTTGTTTCGCTGACCATGGCAATAAAAACGATTCTGATTCTGATTCTGATTCTGATTCTGATTCTGTATAATATAAAATAATAGATATTTAGATATGTATACACATATCAGTTTATACTGTTTTTCTATTTTTAATTTCTACGCAACTCTATAATTTACTGCACTGTCTGCCTGGAGCTTGTTCAAAAAAAGATGTTCACTCACCTAGGCACAATAAACTGATTTTGATATTCAGAATAGATTCTGCTGGTAGGATAAACAGATAAACCTAGCTGTTTACACTCAACAACAGAACAACCTTTAAATTCTTGTGGGCATCTAGACTTTGGTATCCGGTGAAGGTAGCTGGATCTCTCTTTTTGACTGATAGCCTTATCAAGAGTAGATGTAGCTGTATGTACATCACGTCGCTACTGAGGAGGGACCATGTGTATCTGTGACTTCGGTCACTTTGTTACTGGCTGTGATAAAAGCAGTTTTGACCCCTTGAAACAATCTCAGCTGTGATGTTTATTTATTAAGGAATTATTATTTCATGACCAATTCAATTGAGCAAATATTAAATGCACTAATGTTCTTCAGAGCCCTGATCATTAGTCAATAAAGATGAAAACAGACAGTTACCATTTTATTTTATCTGGTGTTTTTTTGTTGCATCAGAGTTGTCTTGGTTTGTCCCGGTTTAACATTTCTAGACTCACCACTTACACCAGTTTACTTTCATTAAAAAGTCACCTTTTCATTAAAAAGTCACCAGTTTTATATAGTTTTTAACCCTTAGAAGTCTCTGCATGCACTGCCAGTCAAAGCATCTGTTTTGAATTAAGTAAGAAAGATGCAACCTAGCTATTGTTTTTCTATTTTGATAAATAATCTGCAAAGTAAATCAAATTAAAATGTAAGAAAACATGTGATCGTCTTTCACCCCTAATGGTGCAATCAGTGCCATCTAGTGGTGAAAAGAAGGGACAACCCTTGGAAGTACAAGACCTGTGACATGGCTTGTTTTTCTAGCACCTAAAAAGGCTAATGGAACAGTGTATAAGGTTTAGGAGAGTTTTGCCTGTTTTTTGTAAATACAATTTTCACATTATTTTCACATTGTCTTTGATTTTTGGGAGCATTTTTTATTTTGTCTCAAAACTTATTATTTTTGTTCTAAAACATAACAACTGTTTGTTCTCAATTTCTGAGACAAAATTTACTACTTGGCATTGTACTTTAAGTACAATTTAAAGATTGTTGTGGAATTGTTGTGTATTGTAATGTAAAAATATTTGTAAAAAAAGAAGTTGAGGTTGTACTAAAAATGAGATCAAGCGTTGCCACAAAACAAGTAATTTATTAAGGTTTTAGGGGTAACTTAGCGCATTTTGTACAGTAGTAAAGAAACGCTCAAAAAGACCCTGCACTTCTAAGGGTTAAAATACATTAAATTATCTCACTTCATCTTTTATCTGGCTTCTGTAGGACTTTAACTTACACTGTAAATGTTAATGAGCCGTGTTATCTTTAGGATGTAATAAACACCATAATTTGTCAGTCTGGGCCAAACAACCATTGCCATATCAAAAAGAGAAAGTAGAATACTTTATTTTACATGTGTGTGCTCTATTTTAGGATTTAGAGAGACTCTCTGGATCTGTTTATTTTTCAAAGTCTTGGCAATGGGCTTTTGACATCAGGCACCTGTTCAGTGTGCACAGTTTGACTCCATACACTGCTTTCCTGAGCGACGAGGTCCTCTGTTTTTTATTGTGATCCTGTGACAGGGGAAATGAAACATTAAAACAATTTCCTGAAGGGTAGAGAGACCATAGCAGTGGTCTCTCATTTAAATTAGCAGCAGTGAAAGTAAGTGGTGGTCCTCCTAAGGCGTTCTTAAGAACACTCCTCGACCTTGATCCAAACCTGTCTAAAACCTGATTTCTTGAGCCCCGTCCTGCTTTACTTCAAAGAACACCTGCCCCGGGACACTTCAGAGAAATTAAAACAAGCCCCCTGATGAATTCAACCGGACATTGATCTGCTAACCTTGGGGTATTGATTCTGTTTAAAAGGGCAACAGGTATTTTTGGAGGTAGAGTTATATTAAATGCTCAGGTCTGTCTTTCATGCTTGATTGGTTCACGAAGGTGAGCTTCAAGGCAACATTAATATTCTGTAATTTTACTCCCCCTCCAGTTTCTCTGAACTCATAACTTTTTTTATTGTGAAGTTTGCTGTTTTCAGTTCACTGCATGACATCCTCTCTACCTTTTCTTTTTTTCAAGAAACGCATTGATGACTAGGCCTTTTACTGTGTGCATGTAAATATAGAAACTCACTCCCCAATGAGATAAGATAGCAAAACAAACATAAGCAATATTTATGCTTTTGTTTTATTTCAGCTTTCTTTATAATTATTATTATTCACTATTTTAGTACTAGAAGTAGTAGTGCTCCCTTGTATTAACTGGGAGTCTGTTAGGTAGGTTTCTCAATTACAATATGCATTAAAAAGGTTGACTAATAAGCCAGAAAAGCTTTTTTTTTTACTCCAAATATCATCCCTGAAATGTCCTTATATTCTAATTTCCTTGTATTAGCATGATATTTAAACCAATTACCACTAACAAAACTGTTTTTTGTCACAAATGTGAACGTCAGGCCAAATGATTTTAGTGCCACTCTTGACCTTTTTTTGTTTGGAAAAAAATATAAAACAAAAGAAAATCCAAGTCGAAATCTTTGTATAATCACACCATCTTTGGTAGCATTTTACTATATCTTGTAAAATATAGTACAAGCAACATGTAAATATAGTTAGTGACACACAGACTTGTGTAATTTGTCAACCACCCAAACACACACAAAAAATGGACGTGGCAGTTTTATCAAAATGTAATTTTGTCTAATGAATTAGAAGTAAATTACATTACTTCTTTTATGTGGATATAACTGGTTTAAACCAGTTCCAGCTCATTAGTAATGCATGATGATGGTGTCCCATGTGTTGTGGCGACATGTTTTCAAATGCTTTTCTCAAGATAATGTCTAGTATTCTTTGATAAAAAAATACATAAATCATTAAAGTCCAAATAGACTACTTAGACATAGTCTAAATAGTCCTCACCAGTTCTGAGGACTTGCGTTGCATTTCTTGGTCTGAGTGCCATATTAATGTCACTTGTAATCTGAAGTTGTCCAGAAGTTTTCCATGGGCAATCCCCGAAACGCACACCAAATAAACAACTGTCTAGAGAAGGAAACCGTCCCTCTGCCTTTTAAAGGATGTTCTATGTCTATTGTCCTACCTCTGACAGTTCATCAGCTTAAAATGCATTTGTAGTTATATCCTTTATGTAGGATATTTATTGTAGGAGGGATTACAGGAGTACTACATTCTCCAACGTATTCAATTTGTTAATGATATTTTGATATTTAACAATACAAATAGTTACTTCCAGAAAAATATAATGTTCTTCCTAGAAAAAATTGAAAAATGTATTACACTTGTTTATAAATACCTTCAACATGTGAGTCATTAAAGTGGTAGTGGATGAGTTTATAGCCTAAAATCCTACAAGGCCAAAGGTTTCTATATACAGCTTGGCAAAGATTTCCATATGTAAAGTCAAAGTTGTAAACATCCGTATCTCAGGTTAAAGTCTCTGAGCAAGTATACGCTGTGGCCACAGTGTGCCAGGTAGAGTCAGACTGAAAGAATGCTGCTTATGAGGGATGTGTCTGTCTGAGCTCCATCAAAGCAAATACTCCTCCTTCAAAAGCCATTTCCAGGGTTATTCATCAACCTGTGCGCATTCATCCAACCGAGCTTTCACCAGAATTCAGCACATCATATTTCATTCGATCTCCACATGCATTTAAATCAGACCGTCAGGTTTTATCTACATTTTGGAATTATGTGCATGCATTCTACTTGTTGGGCTTCTTTGTTTACCATGTTTCCGCTGTTACTGCGATCAACCCACTTTCGATCAATTATTACCCTTTGCTTTTATGCTCCCTGTTTCTTTAGCTCCTTTTTCTGTTCTACTCTAAACGACTCCTTTTGCTTTTCTACTCCAGGGCACTAGAAAAGAGCGTGACAATACTAATATGCCACATAAGATGTTATCATTCCATTTAATGGCCATTTTATCATTATCAACTAAATTGATGTGGTTCAGTCCACTCTTATCACTGGCAGCCCTGAGTAGGTGCAGTAGGTTTTGTCTTCCATACATTTGACTAAAGGATAAATGTTCTGATCAAGAAAACTGTTATTTTTAAATATATTCAACTTGTGCATGTTTATTGTGCCGTAAAACTTTTAATATACATTTAACTTAAAAGAATCTTATTTTGTTCAGAATATTTTGTGCAGTTTTTAAAGTCTTTGCCGAGTTACTTCATAAATGTAATTAAATTTATTATTACTGACTACTCCATTAAAAAGTAATTAAGTTACCACCCCCATCCCAAAAAAAATTATCATTGATTGATTTTGATTTCTACCAAGCTTTTCTTTTCTTTTTAAAAATATTATTAATATTAATAATATTAAAAAAACTAAAGAACAGCTTTGTAGAAATCAAAATCATACAATGTACAATTCTTCAAATATACTATAGGCAGTCTTTTTGGCTTAAAAAAAAATTACCGGTATATTTCACAATTTTTTTTCTCTAAATTGTTAAAGTACAAATTTAACATTTGAAAAGTGAAAATTCTTATTTGAACTCAGGTGTTTGAACAAATTTGATGTTGAGTTTTTCACAGTCGACAACATTTTCATCCCTAGTCCACAAAAATGACAATGCACAATGTTTTTTCCTCTAACAGAAAGCTCAAAGTAATAATGGTATTTACATCTAACGTTACTAAATGCATACTTTCTCCATCCCAAGTTTGTTTTTGTTAGTAGCATATCCAGTAAGGGTACCCAGATCACTAAATGACGTTACGTGATACACTCCCATCACCCGTGTGCGACTGAAAGCCAAGCATCTACCTCAGACTGGCACTGAAAAAGTTGATTTAGGCATTGAATTATAAATGTGCCCTTTCTCTCTGCAACACTGTAACTTTAACTATAATCTAATTTCTATTTTTACAACTATAACTCATTTAATTACTGTGTTTAAAAAAAAGTAATCTAATTACAGTGACTAATGTGTTACTGCCCAATACTGTTTCTTGCTGCCAATATTTAAACCATACCTGTTTATTGTAAAGTTAGTAATAGTTTGTTTGTTATAGTTTTATGTTATAGTGTGTAAATATTTCATAAAATGTATTTTTAATATATACCATTGTTTTCCTCCTTACATTGTCCTCCCTCGCTAAGGATGATGTTGGTAATTAATTTAGTGTGTTCCATGTTTAAAGCATGTTTTCTGTATTATATTACAGAGAATTTTTTGCCATGAATGAACTTTATTCAGTATTTCATGCTGATCTCCTACAATAATCAAACACTCTAATTCTATAAGAATGTATAACCCATGGAAATAAAAACTTTGAATTACACATTAATTAACATGAATTTATAATAGTTACTTTCCCCATTGAGGTCAGAATGTTTGTGCAAAATTCCCTGGATTGTAAGCAGAAAAGACTAATTAGATATAAATAATGCAAATACAAGTGTTTTTTTCTCTCTGTTTGCAGCTTGTTTTCTACACAGTGATGAAGACCCTGTACACACTGGGACACAGTCTGTCTCTCATCGCTCTCATCACCGGCAGCACAATCCTCTGTCTCTTCAGGTTGGAAATGGAGTCTTAAATTGCTCCAGTCCTTGTGTCTGCTTTGTATTACGCTACACTTTGTATGGATGGATGAGCCTGCCTTAGTAATTGTAATCATTGAGGAGTAGAATTTGGCAGGCTTCTGAACATCTATATTTAAACTCTGTGACACCGAGGATAAACATTTTTCTTGGCACATTAGTTTTAACCTGATAGTGTTTATGTTGCTGGAATGACATTAGTAATTTAAAGAGTTGTCTGGATGTGATAAACTGGAAAGCTCTCCAGATGAATTGTACAGCTTTTCTCACAAACAAACCAAAAGTACAATATAAAATAAAAGCTTATTTACCGTTTTCCTTCTATAGAAAACTCCACTGCACCAGGAACTACATTCATCTGAACCTGTTCTTCTCCTTCATACTGAGAGCCATCGCTGTGCTCGTCAAAGATGCCATACTGTTTTCCCACGAAAACGTTGAATGTACCAAACAGCCGTCACTGGTGAGTGAACATGTTCATTATTTATGTATATATATCAAGATAGAGAAAATCTAGAAATACGAAAAAATTTACCTCTAACTGTAAGGTATGCACCAATATATGAATTTCATTTCTCATGTTACAGTTCAAACAGAGTAATTTATATACTAATCTATATAATGTATATAAACTTATATATTAATCAATACTTTGATTAATTTTGAACTTTATTTTTTTTTATTTTGCAATATTTTAAGCTTTGAAATGTGCTTGAAAGTGCTGGAAATGATGTTAATACTTTAAGAATACTTTACTATGAAAATGTTAGACACTTAAATCACTTTATGTATGTTGTCTTTTAATTTAAATAATAACTAATTATTTATTACTTTAAAAAGAATAAATAAGCATTTTCTGATGGAAATGTGCATTTCTCTTTAGTTTGACAACGATTAGAATTTCATATACTTTTTTTTCTGGCAATTTCCCATTAAAGCAAGAATCATTTTTGTATTTATCAATTAATCATATTGGGGAAAAAAGTGCGGCCTAATTTAAAAATTTTTTGGCTGACATTAAATAAAGTATTAACATCACATGCTGGAATTGCTAACTGTCTTTACAAAAATGTAACCAGAAGATCTTTAATAAAGTTTTATCAGCTTGAGTTTCACAGCAATACAAATATACCACTAATAGTGGAACTCATCAACATTAGCTTAATCACTGAACAGTTCATCAGAGTAAAACCATTCTCATAAAAGGTTAAAATTTGTGGCATAATATAAAAAAAAAAATATTGTGGCGTCTGTCACCCTGCCCCTTTTTGGAACACAATTAAGGCATAACAACAAAGGAACACTCATAAACACTGTCACACAGCTAGCTATGTGTAGATTATAAGTCATCTATTTTCAGTCATTAATAATTATATAGGTATATTGGGATGTACATATCATCACTTTATTGTGAAGTTAAAGAAAAATCCCTGCCCTTAACTCCTTGCTTTCCTGGAAACAGATGTCAACAGCTACTAATGTACATAATAGTAAAGGTATATATAATATGTTCAACAAGCTTCACCGTCTCCCCACATTAAACTGGAAACTCAAGGGTATAATAACATCAAAGAAATGACATACTTCACTGAAAGGGTCTGAGCTAAGCTGAACCAACCACCAAAGTCAACTAAGCATATTTAATCCTTCAACGTTTCAAAATGGGGCACTTTTTTTTCTCTCAACCTTAAGAACCTAAATCTGTAACCAAATTCCTAATCTGTGCAGTCACACAGGGTGTTCATTGATCTATTTCTAGCTATACCTTTTTTCTGTGTGTGTGTGCGTGTGTGCGCGTGCGTGTGTGTGTGTGATTAGATTGGTTGCAAAGTCAGTCTGATTATCTTCAACTACTTCATCATGGCAAACTTCTACTGGCTACTGGTGGAAGGACTGTACTTACACACTCTGCTGATGGTCATCTTCTCTGAGAACAGACACTTTATTATTTACCTCCTGATTGGATGGGGTAAGTCATAATTAAATCGCTTACTATGACTTTAATAAGAGCTTCTTTGTCTGCAAATCATTCACAATGCTTTGTTTGTGATGCCACAAACGTTTTTCCATCAGTGGTTGAGCATATTGAATATTTTTAGTGTAAAGCATGTCATTTTTGCATTTTCCATCACATTTTCCAGATTCAGCTACTATCTTGTCTGACATGAACACATGTGTGCATAGAAAATCATCCAGAGACAAGGATTTCAACGCTCCTTTTCATGCTGTAGACCTGAATGTCTCTTCCTTAATTCATTCAAAACGTCTGAATAGTTGTCACTCATCACTCTGAGGAGAAAGAATGAAAGGAAAAGTATGACGTGCTAAATCTCTTGTTCAGTCAGTTTATCTTACATTATAGATTAGTTTTTCTTTGTTGTTTGTCTTGTCCCTGGAATCTCCAGACGAGAAAAAGGAGGGCAAGATCTTCATTCAGTTTCAAACTGCAAACACGGATGGGCGGGGCTTTTCAAATACTCATCGTATCAACACTTCATTAAGCTTCTCTTTCATTTGGGACCTTGACGACAACACAACATGTTTAGTCCTGTTCTGCTAACCTGCATTTCCTGTCCAGTTTAACTTTTATCGGAAGAAAACCAGCTTACTTCCACTGAAACCCATCTACTTGTCTTCAGTATTTGTCTTGCTTCCCCATTTCCTTCCATTTTTCAGGTCCTATCTGTGCAGCAGTCTATCCGTTACGATATAAAGATCTTTATTTTACTAAATGCCTTTAAACTTACTTTCTCAAAGCATTGTTAAATGTGAAGGTAAACAAATACTACAAAATACAGTGAAAACTTTGGACAAAAATAATCATATCAAACGCCATAAAAAAGTAATGTAATAAAATAATGCAAGAGTACAAACCATCAACAGTCTAAAGCTGAAACGATCCATTTTAAAGGCTCAGGTGTCAAGCCCATGTAGAGCTTTGTTTCTAATCATCACGATTTTAAAATCAATATGTAACCAAAACAGGAATCAGTTCAGGAATTTAAGAACAGGTGTGATATGTTCTGATTATCTGCTTCTATTCGGATCAGCAGCTTTTTTGTACATAATGTGACCAACCTAGAGTAGACCTACAGCAGGGGTATCAAACTCTTTTGAGCTTCTGGGGGCCGGATCAGACAAATCATAATAGTATAATACATTTGCATAAAATATGTTTTGAAAAACCAATAGCAGTACCACTATTTCAAAATGTATAATGTGCTTAAGAAGTCAAGAAGAAACTATTAATTTTATATCTATACACACTCTCTACCTATGTCTGGTTCTGACCATCAAGCCATACTTAACTACCAAACAACAGTACAGATATTTTTTAAAGGAATAAAACAACAATAAGCCACAGTTTTAATTAAACAGAACAGAAAATAAACTTTTGTTATGAATCTGCTGATTTACTGTCTTGTTTTACACACAACATCTGCCTCTGATTTAAGGCGCAAAGAGACATGAATTAGTTTTAGCTTTTTGCTGAAACTTGCCTCAGTTTTCACTTTAAAGAAGGTTTTTTGCGCCACAATAGAGATTATATTGGTACTGTTTTGCACACTGCAGTTCTCTAAACATTGTAGTCTGTTCGAGACGTTCTTGCTGCAGACCGTTGTGTGCTGATGTCATGCACGCACAGATGTCATGCATGTGTCGACGTCATGCACTACTTGCTGATGCGCATGATGTCTGCCCATATAAGCGTTCTGCATCTGGCTTTCTGTAAAATATGAAATGCGATTGGACGATGTGTGCATGATTATAGTTTGCATCAAACTGCTCCCTGGTCGTTTGCCCCCTACCGTGCATCGATTATTGTGGGCTCAATGACTCAATCGTGTACTTTGCACATGCGAACTGCAACATGCCTGTCGTCACCTCAGATGCTTTGTGTCACCACGCTACTGTCTGCAGTAGTACTGACTACTTGGTCTATTCCCACACAATACAACAGTACTCTACCAGAGGCACATGTATCCACCGCTCTCTGCGCGAATTATTCCATAAGACAAAATAGACATTATATTAACAGACTGCTATGAGAGTAAATACTTATTTAAACAATTTATTAGCAGATAAAAAATGTCTTAAAATGCTGCTTTTATAATGCAACTCACAGTGAGCTGCTGTTTTGGAGATGATCCCCTGGGCCGGATTGGACTGCTTGGATGGTCAGATACGGCCTGCGGGCATATTGTCCCTGTTTGACACTCATGACCTACAGTGTCCAATTAGAAGTGTTACTGTAGTTCAGAGTAAACTGATAAATCATTTTCTGGCCACTTTTCCAACAAATTTCATAGTATTTGTTTATTTAGTATTTTTTGGCAATCTTGGCATTCAATACAATGCCTGGACAATGCATATAATGCCTGATGTTTTTTTCAAAGAGGCTTTTCCTAGGCATTCTAAAGTATGACCGGTGCTGATTACACTAAGTGTTAAAGGGGCAAGAAATGAGAATCCTTTGTTAATTACTATACATTCGAAAGCGAAAGAATCCATTGTTGCGAGTCAACTTCACATGATAACTCTTTACACACATATTAACTTGAGAACCCGCTGGAAAAGGATGGTGGAACAACATCCACTGAACCTCAACCATGTACTTAACACTGGAGAAAATACATCCGGATATCCATGGCATGCCGGTTGAACTATACACCATCTTATGATAATTATATGTGTACAGCCTTTCGCGTTAGTCATTCTTAACACCAACACAAATTGTGGTGGAGGGGAAATAGTGGGATGTGGGCCACACACATTTTTGCCGGAAATTGATCATGCCAAATATACAATACCTTAGCAACATGTAAAATATCATTCATTTCGATTTTTGTTCGCGTTCTATATGAAAACCAGATTGCACACTTTGCCTATAACATATATACTTACATCGATTAAATGTTCTGCAATTTTAATATTTGATATTTTTAATATTTTTTTTCAGGATTCCCCACTGTGTTTATGATTCCATGGATTGTGTGCAGGATTTATCTCGAGGACACAGGGTGAGCACACCATAATCTCACAAGCTCTCACGAGACTAGCAGATATTTTAACCTGACATATTAAAACCAAGCAAAGAAGATGAAACACTTTCTCAATTACGGCGGCTGTTGTGTCTCTTTGATGTGTTCCTCCTAATAGGTGCTGGGAGAGAAATGATGCTCCCGTTCCCTGGCGAGTGATCAACTGGCCAATCATGGCATCTGTCATTGTGAGTATAACCTCACACCAGTTCTCATAAACACAGAGAGCAGCCTACTGCATGCATTATGTCAGGCAGCAAGGGATTCTGCCAGCCAAGCACACACCAAGATGTGCTGAGTCTCAGGGACACTTTCCATGTCCCGGAGAAGATGAGAAGGCATGCAGGCATGTCAGGAAAAGCAAGCAAACACAGTGTCACACAAATGCCTCTCTCAGCACACGTGATGGAGCTCTATCCTGTGGCAGATCTGACGTATCTACTTTGTAAAGGCTCACCTGCGAGAGATCAAACGTCTCCGGACAGCATGCTGCCTGGGCTCGACAGCTTTGCCCAAACACATCAGGTCAAAGTTTTCCTGTTCATCGGCACTCCATAGCTAGGAATGCAATGATAACAAAAACGTCTTTTGTTACGATTCCCATGTTTGGAATATACAGTGCATTCTTTCTCAGCTGACCACTAGCTTTGTTTATTTGATTCGGATAGGATCAATTCTGAAGAACTGTAGTGTTCCCATTATTTTGTTCTTTTGATGTCTTAAACAATCAAAGACAGAATGTGTTTATTGTGTTCATTTCAAGTTTTTAGCGGGATGGGGGGGGGGGGGGGGGTCCTTGATTGATAATCAACTTCTTAACCTCTTTCAGACCTGGTCTCTATTATACAATGGACATTACTACATTACTATTACTTTAGCTTTCTCGATTAAAACCGTATTTTCATGAAAGTGGATGTCTGTTCTTCACACAAAAAGAAACATCTTCAATGGTCTCATTAACAATTATTGAAACCACAACAATTCTGATTGCCTGGAACGTTTTGATTAACTTTTTATAACAGCATAGTTAGTCTGGTTTGGTTTGTTCAATTACAATATCAATTTGCCAATGTTAGTAACCATAGTAACACTTCAGCTGACAGTGAGACGCAACAGTAAAATCGCTGTCAATTTGTAGATTCACTGGATTACCAGATGATTTTAGTGTTTGCATAAATGTATGCCATCATTTATTATAAAAAACCCGATTTATGGACCATAGATTTTTCTCTAAAGTTTGACTGGAGTGTCAGCAGCTATGCGGATTTAGAGACCATCAGAGGCTTGTCAAAGCAGTCTGAACACCTTAGGAAGGTCTTAACTTTAAATGTCAGATGCACTGGTAAGTGTATCGTGGTAAAGGTCTCGGAAAACGTTTATCAGTCAAACCTTCCAGAAGCACTTATTGCCTAAACATTGGCATCATTCTTACTTAAATGAACAGAATTTGCCTTCCAACTGTATCAGTTGGGTTAAAAGAGCTTGTAGATGGAACTGTTTTTCTGGTTAGTCACAGATTTGTGGATTAACCACAAGACAACTGACACTTTCATCATTGTAATCATGTATTGCAGCCAAGATATTATTAATAACTTTATTATGTTTATGTTGGCAAGTGGCCAAGGCATTAACTGGATAATCAATGGCCAGTCGTAGTTTCAGCTGTATTAACACACAAAGTACCCATGACTGGATTCATGCATTTAAATGGACAGAAAACAATTGGTGGCTTCCACATTTGATTTAGTCTCCTTTAAGCCATCTTAATGAATAAGAAAAAGTCTAAAGTTTCTTATGGAGGGCAAGTTTAGGTAAAATTTTCATAAAACACACCTGATCACGCTGTTTAGGTTCTCTTGTATTGTTTGATGCTAAACTGGTGCATTTATTAAAAGGTCTGTGGGCCTACAGTTTTTAAACCAGATAAAGAAGAAGATTTCTTTTGTTTTTGTCCTCAAATCCCTTTGTGAATCAAAGCATTCTTTGAGAAATGGCTACGAATTCAGAGGAAATATGTTATAAATGTCTTCAAATTAAGCTTTTCTACTATAATAGTGACATTTGAGTGAATTTGGGGATCTACACGTCATAGTGTATCTGTGAACTACCAGTAATCACATAATGTGGTTCAAGTCTATCAAAATGTTTTGACGTATTTAGGTGCTTATGTCATTGTATAAAAGAGGAGTAACGTATGTTCTTTTTCTCTTGGGTTCTGCAGTTAAACTTCATTTTGTTCATCAGCATCATTCGAATACTGGTCCAGAAACTGAGGTGCCCTGATGTTGGTGGGAACGATCAGTCTCAGTACAGGTATTGCAAATGGATGCCAAATGATATTCTATTCTGAGAGCATGACATCAGGCTCCACGCTTGAACCCTCTTACATGCTATTCAGGTCATCGCTGAGATCTTCCTCTTTAATTTATCAAGAGCTGCATTCTTGCATGAATCTCAAAGAGAAATGGTTGGAAATGGGTGGCTGCTTTCCATTTTTATCCAAGACTTGCGTGATCTATACAACAGTTCTAAATGTGTTTGCATTGAAATGGGGAGTGAAATATTTATGGCAGGTTTGGTGGTGGTGAAAGTTTTTGTTTTCTGAGAGTGCCATCTTTAACCTTGCTATGGTTTTTAAGAGGCTGGACCTCAGTGGTCCAGAGGTTGTGCTTTCTTTAATGGGTTTATCTGAAACGTACTTTTTGCTTTTTCTAAAGATGGAATTTTAGTTTTATTGTGTGCTTTCAACTATCCATGTAATTTATAGATTAAACTATTAGACTACATCTCCATCTGAATTGTTTTTCCTCTGGCTGTTTTCAGGAGGTTGGCCAAGTCCACGCTTCTCCTGATCCCTCTTTTTGGAGTTCACTATGTTGTTTTCGTGTACTTCATAGACGAGAATGGAGAGATGGAAAACTATAAAATATTCTTTGACCTTGGCTTGGGATCATTTCAGGTGAGGAATGTGTGAACAACTTGTGAACAGTACGAAGTGTTTTATCACTGTTTAACTCTCTGTTCTTCTCACAGGGCCTGGTGGTTGCAATATTGTATTGTTTTTTGAACACGGAGGTCAGTCTGAAATTTTATTGATTTTATTGAGCCTCTCACTGTGGCTCTCTTCCAAACCTCATGTTCCCTCCATAGGCTTGGAATCTCATTAGCGAGCAATTTGCAGCACTTTACATAACCATCAACACAAATAAAGCCACTCTGTAAAACATCCAACTAATGAAAAGAGGAAAAGTATCCAAGTGGAACCACTTTTCTCTCTCGCAGTGTTAGTTAACGAGGGAATATAATAAAAGGGCACTTTAAGATGAGAATCTCAAACATAAATTATTTCTTATGTTTTGGTTTTTGGCCAAAGCAACTATATTCAGAGAACTCAAATTCATCAGAATACTTCTGAAAAAAGTGCAAAAAATAATAACTATGTTGTTTTAATGAAATATGTGGCAAAGTGATGCTACCGGAAGGAGAGGAAGAGAGGAGTGACGAACTACATACAAATGTTTATTTACACAAGGTATGACGGCTACAGAAATATGATGTCCCTTACAGGGAGATTTACTCAGGGTTGAATAATCAGTCTAAGGAGTCACTGCAGGGAGGAGCCAGGAATACAGAAACCTACGATGACCCTAGTTACGATGACTGGTGTGGAGATGAGTAGCTGTGGATGAGTGGTGATGAAGTGTAGAAGAAGCATAGTAGAACCCAGAAGACACAATGCAGGAGTTAAGAACCAAGAAGTCTAGGAGCGTTTGTGGGAGTCAGGGCATGTGAACTCTAGATCTGACAGCTGAGCATTTTAAACACTGGAGCAGGATTGTGAAGTGTGCTGATTGGGTGATTGATTTGGGTTGATTACCTGCACGTGTGTCTAATGGTGTGTCCTTGCTTCTAAATTGTTTCTTTTGGGTTTACAGGTTCCCTTACAATATTGTATTTAAATATTATATCTAGGTGTAAATGAGACCGCTCCATGTTAATCCAGTCCTCCCTCACTCCTTTAAATTTTTTTATATCACTACCAAAAATAAAAAAAACATGGTCCTTAATTTTCAGAAGTTTGAAGGATTTCACTAAACAGTTATAATTAAAAGAAAATAAAAATAATTGTCAATGAGATATTAGGTTTAGAGTGGCACGGCGGCGCAGTGTTAGCACTGTGGCCATCTAGAAAGAAGGTTCAAGACTCCCCGGTGCCCTTCCCGGAAGGAGTTTCATTTTCTTTTATAGCAAAAAGCAAAAGTGTTGACAAAATATTTATTTTTTTAAACAATTTAAAAACAATGTGAAAAGTTCCTTCCTTCAAAGTGTCATTCCTTCCTACTTCAAAACAGATGCTGTCATTGGCAAATGCACTGGTGGCTGCAGTGACTTCTAAGGGTTAAATATTTAAACAAGGAAGATGTTCTGTGAGCACGACTGCATTTAGTTTTGATGTCAGTTGTTATTGCTTTGCAGGTTCAGAGTGAACTCAAGAGAAAGTGGCGGAGTTTGCGTTTGAAGCGATACATCGGTCGCGATTACCGTCTCCACAGTTCCTCCATATCCAGGAATGGGACGGAGAACACAGCCCAGTTCCGAAACACCAGAGCTCAGTCTTTCCTACAGACCGAGACCACTGTAGTGTGAGACATCCATGAATCATGCTTGCTTTTCACTGCCCCTCGGCTAGCAACTCAGTACTTTCAAAAGCTTCACGCCGAAGAGCACAAGCTTTCTGATGCATGAGATCAAGACGAGGGAGACACAGAAAGGATTCAGCAGGAAACGATGCAAAATCTGCTTTCATTTCCAAAATAATCTTAAGCCAAACCTCTGTTAGATAGCAGCGATGGCATAAAAGCAGTATTTCCAATTGATCCACAGGCTGTATACATTGCTTCTTGTAAATGCTTTAATAGCATTAGGGTCAGATTATGTAATTGTGTTATGTAAATGCTACTTTAGGCCCACAGCTATTTCTTGGACGTTTGTGGGGATGCAGCACTATGCTATCTTCATAAACACATAAGAACACCTCTTGGATGAAAGTAGGAAGTGGGTCACCTCTACACCAACCCCAAATATGAGCTTTTTAGAAAGAGGATGTTTTTGCTGGAGGCCTTTAAATTAACCTTAGAATTATTTTTGGAGATTGTGCATCACACGAAACTCTGACTTAACCTGAAAGACCAAGTTGAAGTCACATGTGAAGTTGAGATGGTAAGAAAAGCAACAATGTCAAACTGGTTTTGTTTCCCAACACCATTTTGTCATTATACGATGGGATTTCAATGAAGAAAAGCTTCAGAATGCGCTGAGATTGGAGGATATGTATATACTAGCTGGGGAATGTAATTTATGTCTCATTAAGTCAGTTGGTTCAGTGTTATGAATGAGTTTTATTGACAAACGTGTGGTACAAATATTTTCAAAGCGCGATAAACCAAATCAAGACTCGCTGTTATGAACTCATATCCAGCCGATCAGTAATTTTAAACAAGGTATTGACAGTAATATTTTTGCTTTTGTGCTACTGTCTCTCATTGTAGGAAGTTCACAGGCTGCAATGTATCTGTAACTGCTATCTGTGCTCTTCATTCATCTGAAAACAGATAATTAATCCAGTAGACAGTCGGTTGCAGATTTAGGTCAAACCAACTGACAAAACTGCACAAGTGTGAGGCGTACGAACATGACATTTCAGTGTGAACTGCGTTCTGTGAAACTGTCACACAAACAGATTGACCAGCACACCACGGGGCTCCACAGTGGTTCAGAGAGCAGACAGCATCTCCTACGGCTGGTCCCGGAGCTCCAGAGGGCCCTAGGACAACATGTTCATTTGAAAGACAAACAATTGCCACGGGCACGGGGCATTCACCATCATTACCAAACTGTTAGAGGCAGAAGAAAAGATGAAGCTTTAATTAGAGCTGGCAGAAGCTGTTGTCTGAATTACATTCTGAGAGGGGGATTCCGGCTTGTTGCCATCTTTATTTTGAAAGGTGCTCATGGTCTTTAAATTATCTGCTATGTTTGACATATTTTCCGTGATTTAAACCGTATATGTGAAAAGAGGCTGTAATGTTACTTTCTTCTCATTTAGGAAAATATTTAAAAGCTTGCGATATTTATGTTTTTGCCATTTTCACTGAATGTCCATTGTAAACTGTAAAATTTTTTCATTAAAAGTGGATTTTGGTTTCAAACCATATTCAAAGTTTTGTGCATTTTAACTTTTATGATTATTTAGGAATGTTAAGCACATTTTTCTTTTAAAAATTTTGATTTATGGGTTGCTGGAAAGCCTGTAATCTTCATGATGGTGTCATGGCCAAACACAGAACTGGAGAAACAGACAAGGGACTGAAAGTAAAGAAAGCATTTATTAACATTGCAGAATTTCAACTCGTTGGACGAGGAATCAAAATAAATCCCAACAACAAAGTCCACTCAGTCAAAACAGAATGTTTTTAAAGAAGAAGTCTGGAAAACCAGTGAAGGAGGTGCTTGATGGTGTAGAGCTGATCCAAGGATGAGCGCGGCAAACAGGAAACTATAAAAATCTTAAGAAAACAACTCTAAGAAGAGTTATTTAGAGAATCCTGAAGATAAGGTATAGATCTACAACAGCAGATGGAATAAACTAACAGTGATTGGTTGACGTTCTCTCACTTAAATCCTCTACTAGACAATCTCTTTCACTTTAATCAGCCTGAGAGCTAATGAGCCATGCCGTAAAGTCCACAGCTCTCAAATAATTCATTAACTAACATGAAAACATACCAAATAGAACAAATGAAAAATGTAATTAATAAAAAACGATGTTCTTTTGAAAACAGTATATTGCTCAGCTAGGCAAATAAGTATTTGGCCCCTCCCCCTCTTTAAATGTTTTTTTTTTTTTTAACACTGAGAAACAATGATCAAAAAACAAAAAAAATCAACCAATCACTAAAACACATTTGGTTAAGGCTTACTGTTGGTTATTATGGCAAACCACCTCCTATACCTTAATGTGCATATTCTTGGGCCATTCTTTTGTTGCACTGGCTTGTGTTTTGAGCCATTGTCAACCCTGACCCAACTCTCTGGATAATAAAAGTATAGGTTCCCACCAAAGTTTCTAAGGAAAATGGTCTTGTATATCCTTTTGATGTGATGCAGTTGGAAGAAAAGCACAACCAAAGCATGCTGTTGCCACCATCATGTCTGATATTGGAGTTGGTGGTTTAAGGTGATGCCAAATATCTGGATTTTTGCTTCATCTGATGAAACCATTTTCCCTTGTTCTCATTTCAATCATTCAGATGTTCAGTGCACATTTAATATGTATGGGTTCTTTAAGGGCTCATGGTTTCTAGGTTTATTGTGTTACCAATTGTTTTCTTGGTAACTATTGACAAGGTTGATTCTTGCATAGAACGCCAGAACGAAGGATACTGACAATTATTTTGTGCTTCTTCTATTTGTATGCTACCTTCTCACATAACTGCTTGGTAATGATCTTGAAGACCATTCCAGCCTTGTGAAGGTCTACAATCTTTTCCCCAGCATCCTTGGATGGCTCTTTGGACATGGTGGAGGTTTTGTAAATTGATTGATTTGATTTTGTCTGCTGTACAGGAGACAATCCTTTTCTCCTAATCTCAGATAAGCATCTCACTGATGCTTGGGGCCAGAAATCCATATATAACTTCTTATTGGCTTTTTATGAATTTGTTTTACTGTAATTATGTCTCTCGCTGTTGAAATCTACGTCTGAATGTATGAACTCTTAATTTTTTTTTTTTGACAAACAGTTCAACTTCGCGGATGTCAAATATTTCTGTCCCTCACTTTAGATATTGTAGTCTTCCACCCCATTTTTCACTATCAAAGTTTATGTCAAGGTTGCTTTTTTAAAAGATTTTGTTGTGGCCATAACCTATATTTTGAATGACAGAAAATCATAAAGTAACAAGAAAATAGGAGGAGAGAGGGGCTTTGTGTGTGTGTTGGGGGGGGGGGGCAATCTGTGTGCGCTAACCATTTCTCCATGGTGCTGGACCTTAAGGTTGCATTTAATTCGTTAATTTAAAACTATGGTCATAAGTGACATGAGGTTTCTTGAAAAATTACAATAATTTACAATTTTCAAACATAAGCCAATTCTCTGCTTTTAAAACACAGTGATTTCACTGTGCAAGCTGATTTGTCATTATTAATTAATACAAAAAAAATTGCCTGCTAACAAAATACATTTCCCACATATGGCAGGGTAATTTGTGTGAATGTTGTGGTAATGTTTGTTTTGTAAAGGGGCATTAACACAACTGAAATGAATATTGTGATAAAATAATATACAAAACGTGCAACACAGATAAGCCTGTAATAGTTTCTTTTTACGATCATAATGCCTGAAGGGAAGGATAAATGAGATTCTAAAAAGAGCAGTGAAATGTGATTAACGTTCACCAGATCAGCTTCAACATCAACACAGATGATATCACACACAGATGATGTTATTTTCACTCATTTCCTGTTCTATTGCAGTCTTGGGTTATGGCTTCTTGTATCCACCAAGTGAAGTGACCATGCTTCTCTTATGAGGTATGAGAAGAAATTCTGACTCTTGAACTTAACATTGACTGACATTTTTAAAACACTGTAATTCTTGATGTTGTTCCTCTGCAGATTCATTTGCATATTTCATCAATTCCGTTTAAACAAATGAACTGACAGAATGAAAAAATTGATTTCACACTAGCTTAAGTTGCCTAATTAAAGAGTTTTGCAGCTTTTGGTGTAACAGGTGGTTCAATAATCAACAGTTTTCATGGGAATAAAGTTTGGCACAAAGCCATAGCAGTAAGATGGGGCAAGGCACAATGCCAGCATTAGTCGATATAGCTATTTCCTCCAATTAACAGTGTTTAACTGTTCTATTGTTACAGCAATCACTTTTGTCGTGAACAGTGGCTGCATGAATGAGTTAATCCACCAGGGCATGGACAATTTTACCTGTCATTTCTTCAGAGCGGTCAAAGATATAAAAGATTGAAAATGGATATGGTGTTCTTTAGCCAAATACTGTGTCATACAAGCTCAATACTGTGTTAACACATTCCTGAAACCACCCAGTGATTTGTTTGAACCAATCAGCTGTTTGTCATGCATATAAGGTGGGAAGAGTGGCATAATCAAAACCCCACTTTACTATTTTATCAGTATTAGCTATTTATTTGTTTTGTTTTGAATCAAAGGCAAATATCAAACCTCAAAACAATTCAAGGGTGACTCTTGGTTGAAACTAAGACTAGAAACATAATGGCCGCTGTGCCGTGATCCAACCAATTGTGACGGCACTTCCTCCCTCCCGATTAACAGAACCAGGTAATGTCAGAATGCTCTGGACCTACAAAGTGGGATGAATGATTTCATCGCATTCGCCGCCATATATATATTTAGCTTGATGCCACCATTGCCATGGTTACACATTAAACAGAGCGACTCCTAAACTAAAACTAACCAATTTTTGTGGTGTTTTCTATTAATAATAGCTTTTTTTTTAATATTTTTAGTATTTTGTAAATATATAACCCCAAAACAATTCAAGTGTGACTCTTGGTGAAAACTAAGAAAACAAACAAAATGGCTACTGTGCCCGATGTGACGACACTTTCTCCCTACTCCAACTACAAGAAGTTGAAGTGTACACTGCAACACAAGTTTCCTTTTAAAACAGAAAGTGTCTAAAAAAATGACCCTTTTGTTGTTGAAAATAAAGTAAATGGTATATCTATTTAAATCTATATAACTTCACTAAAAAGGACATTCTTGCCCCACACAAGTATTGAAACTGCCTCTTAAAAATAACCCTCACTTCCTGTTATCACTGGTGCAGTTTTGTTCATCCAAACAGTGTCCAGATGCTACACTTTGGCTGTGATCCATCAAGATTCATCCAGACTGATCAGGACTGTTGACTTCTATGCCCCAACGAAACCATTTGAGATGGCTATTAGCCCCAAATGACATGCACCCAGTCCTGTGACGAGAGCTGAGTTGTCAGCTTGTGAATCTGGCAACCGATGAGTGGCTGCAGTCGCTCAAGTGTAATGCCACGTGAAGTGTAAACCTCCGCTCACTTTTCTCTTGGGAACAGCGAATCTGCCTTCTGAATACATGCCTTGGATGGAAATAGACAAGCATTTTAAATGTCCAAATCACTGACGGGTGTTTGTATCAGGTTGGCATGTACTTCAGAGGCATAGAAATGGCTGTCTAAGATCGCTATGGCCGGTCACTGACCTCTGTTTACAGGTCCAGTGAGTCTAGGAGTCCTTGAAAACATGTTGTGCATTAGGCACAGCTGTACTGAATCGTTTGCCCCCTGCTTGTCACTGTCAGCGAGGAGGTGCTTCTATCCTGGACACGTCCTGTTGCCTATCGATGTCTCCTGCTGTGAGTTCAGAAACGGCTCCCTTCTTACAGTGCCTTGGTCATGGATTATGGTCATTTACTCTGGATCAACAACATCTTCAGCAAACGTACACTTTATAATTATTAACTGTGCTACAGTATTTATAACATTACAGCAAATTTGTATTAAAAGAACTTTGAGGTTTATCGTTCCAGTATATTTTGGACTGTGGGAAAAACTAGAAACTTGGTAAGAAACCCAACCATATAGAGAGCTTTTGATCTTAACATGACTAAAAACAGAGGTGTGGATGGTTCAGAACATTAATGCTCCTTAGAATATGCAGAGATCACACTCCTACACAGTTGAAGTGGATGCAGACAATGGGGACTCGAGATAAGTATCCATAGGTGGTAAGATGAAACTGGGACTAGAGACAGTGGGAGACAGTTGGAACAGATTTCAGGTGAGTCTGAATTGTAGTGGACCAGACGATGCGGATAGTGGAACGGTGGACCAGACGTTGAGATGGAGTGAGAGGTGTGGTTAAATACTAGGGATGTTTGGCTACGTGGGTAATCAGTGATGGAAGGGTAATCAGGATCATGATTGTCAAAGGCTGATTTGTGCTGTTGCAGTGGATATTGGTAAATTACTGACAATACGATCCAAACTCAAACTAGGCACCTTCTTGCTCTTAAAAAATTACTGCATAACAATGAGTGATATTTAAGAATGATTGCCTACTGCCATTGGGCTAATATGAGGCAACTGTCAAGCTGACCATAAGTGCTGGCACACGCAACTTCCTGACAAGGATAGAACCATCATGGTTTCAGAACTCCATCTCAAGTCTGCCTCTCACATTGCTCTCTTACTCGCATGCCTCTTGTTTACAACATTTATTGTAATTAGAAACAAAAAACTTCTGAATTTATCATTTACGTTGACAGCATAAATGATCGTTCTCACGACATGATTCAGTCAGTTCTGTGTAGATGTGAATCCCACGGTCCCGCCTTTTTTTTTTAAAAATTGAACCAAACTTAAAAAAAAACTTATGGATAACTTTCGGAAATCATTGAAACTATTTGTGTACATAACATAATTTCTGGGGAAATCATTTTTAAATTTCTTTTCCCCTTAGACTTGAAACAGCGAGCACCGTGTAGGGGATCACCACAGTTTGACTTCACTCAACCGGCCAAGTGAGACACACCTGCTGATAATCACCATCTTTGCCTTCAAGATTCGCAAGTTTATTCATCAATGTACACAAACGGAACCAAAATCTGCTTCTAAAGATAGTCTTGAATCTTATCAGGAGATGCTCAGTGCAGACGGAAGGTTACTGAACAAACAGTAATGTTAGCCAGCATACTGTCAAAGATGGTTGTGAAAAACTACGGGTAGTTACTCAGTTACTATTGAGTAAACTGAGGGGAAACAGAGAAAGGATCTCTGGTCTCTGATAAGTACTGCATGAAATGTCTGTGTCCACTGTTATCTCCAAACATTTAATAAATCGATAATCGAGTTTGAACACACATTCACCCAAAAAATTTCCACTTGAGATGAGTGAGAATTTTCAACTCTGTGGCCAATCAGAGCTGTGAATATTTTTTTTTTTTTTACCTTGTCCTGTCCTGCTCGAAAGCCATCACATGGGAGAGTATATGGCTTGCTGAGTTGGACAGTTTTGCTTTCTCCAGGGAAGTAAAACACCTGGTGTGGTGTTTTCTCCTCTAGATTGTAGCATTGAATGTATGTAAATATTTATTAGTTGTGGTTCCCGCGAGTCAGTTTATATCAGTTGTGTCAGGACAAGACGGTGTTGGACTGAAAGGGGGAGTGGATAATTATTGTGTAATTAACAGTAAATAACTGAGACTGAGCTTATATTAACCCATAAATGATTCATATTTTCTGGGTTTTTTTACTTATTTATTTTTTTATTGAAATACGTCAAAAAATAGTGCAAAGGGAAAAAATTGTGAAATTTAGCTATAAGGTGGCTGGACAACCCTATGTGCGTGACAAATGACGTTAGAATGTGCTCAGGGCAACATCAGCTCTACAACAGGTGATGTTGAATTAATAAAAGTGTACTGTTTGTGATAGATTCACACTTTCCACTGACTCAGATGGACAGTGTAGAGGTGAAGGCTGGCAGGCAGCAGATGGAGGGTTTAAACACCTTGAATAATGAATTTCCTGACCAGGAAAAAAGAACACTCTGGGCTGTCTCCAGGGATAGGTTCAAAATATCCACAAGGTAAAGAACAAACGGTCCGCAGCCTGCTGATGCTGCTACAAGCTCAACACTGGCCTCACGACACACAAAGCTTTGGTCTGGAGACACGCGAAAAAAAGGACGTATTGTTCAATAAACGTGGGGACAGTAAAAATAAACGAAGCCAAACAAAACCACATTTAAGCTGACAGATGACATGAAGAGTGACTGGTTTGTTTTCACTCACATTTTGGTTATTGGCGTTCGATTATTTCCTTATTGTTTTTTCCCACAAATTAATCCTTTATGTTTAAAACAGGGTTATCTCAAGCTAGAGTAAAAGATTTTGCAATCGTTGGTTAAAAATGATGTTAGCAAAGATGTAACATTTCTTTAAATAACAGAAATATTTCCTTAAAAAAACATATATTGTTATCCTGTATTCTCTTGCTCCCTCTGTTGGCTCCCAAAGCTACTGCTTTACTCAAAGCTTAAACCACCTTTTGTATTTAATTCGAACATTCAATTGCAAATAATATGAAAATAAAGAAGATATCTACAATTTTCTCAAGTGATGAAACACACTGTGACCTTGTAATTTAAAAAAAAACTGTTTTTTCACATTACAGGAACCTAAAGGTACAGTTGTCCCATTAGTGGACACAACACAAATTGCACAATGCTGTTGCAAATGAAAAACGGCAATTGAAAACGAAAAACGGCTACTACATATCAAAAACACAAATTTAAACATGTGTTTTATTTATGTTTTGATTTACAATTGCTGTTTTTCATTAGCAAAAAGCTTGTGCAATTTGTATAGTGTTGAGCACTAATGGCCACAGTATAAAAGGGGCCATATCGGGCAATTTTAAAAACAGTTATAATAAATATTTGAGCCCTCTATACTAGCACTGCACCACTAGTAGGTTTCTAAATGTAATATTAAAATGACTTTGAAGACACTCAAATCTTTTGCGTCTGCAAAACGCACCGTTTACGCTCCGTTTCTCAGTCATGCTTTCACCACGCCCCCTTTGGGACTTTTTCTGGAATAATGGGTAAATTATTGCGTTAACAGAACAGGATAAAGTTGTTCAAATGAGAATTGATTTTTTTTGTGTGCCTCCCGGGACATAAATAAAGCATCGAAGTCTCATCACTTCGCAAGCTAATGAATCTGTTAGGTTCTTCCTCCAGTTACTTTTATTTTGTCATTTTCTCTGTCTTTTATTTTGTTAACTTTCTCCTGTTCCTGCCTGCTCCTCCTCTTTGTCTGTGTCTCCACCTTCTTGTACCTTATATTCTGGCCCCTTCTCCTGTGTGTCTTCATTCTGTGTCATTGTTAATTGCCCTCATGTGCCCCACCTGCTCCTCATGTCTGGTTCGTCATTCCCTCGTTTGCCTTCTACCTTCTTAAGCCCCTTGCTCCCTGTTCCATGTGCGGGTTCATTATTATTAATATTGTTCTGTGTCTGGTAAGCCTGTTCTCTTCATCTATCTCTGTCCAGTCCTTTGAAGAGTTTATATATATTTTTTTGTATAATTCTCCAGCAGCCAGCTGGCAAGCAATCGTTGATTGTCTTTTTAGTTAATGTTTTTCCTGTTTTGTTTTCAGAGTTAGTTTAGTTTTGTTCAGTATATTTTATGTTAGGTTTTGCCCTACCACGGGTGTTTGTGTTTATTTGTTATATTTATTTATTAAACGAGTGTTGATCCCATCTTGTGTGTGTGTGCATTTGAGTTCGTTTAACCCCTCCCTTACCATCATGGAGGGTTGCCCCTAACAGAATGAACCCGCCATTCTGAAGAACTCAGCACACACTATTTTTCACAAGTATGGGTCACTCTCGTCGACGCAAGCCACGGCCCCCCTCTTCAGCTCCCTGCCGTGTGGTGCCGGTTAACCCTGATGTCTCCAGTCTCAAACAAGCTGGTCGCCCCTTAGGAATATATGCAGCCTCCCTGCTCCTCGCCCTGAATGATCATGGATTAGAGGAGCATGAAGTCATCCGGCTATTCTGTTCTGGTCTGGATTATCCTGTCTCAGCAAATATTTTTCTTGAGGATGGTGACTATTCGATTTGGGAGACTATCAGGTCAGTGATGAATGTGATGGAGGGACCCGATTCTTTTGAGAGGGCCTTTGGTCACATCTACTCCATACGCCCCCCGGTTGAGCCAGCTGATCTCTCACCTCCAGTTGCTCTGAGTGAGACCGCCTCTTCTTGCGTCAAATTTCCTTCTACCGCTGTGTTCTCCAC